>WOFM01000422.1:30383-227196 GCA_011428145.1 Ericerus pela | reverse complement strand
AATAATAAATTGTGAAAAATATAACCTGAATCAACAATCGATCAACAAAAATAAATATTCATAAAAACATAAATCATTAAAACAAGATCACTCAAACAATTAAATTCCATTTCAATATTAAAAATGGGTTAAAAACATAATATACTAAAGGGGTACAGCAATTCACTATTAGACAATTAAACAATTTATAAAATAAAAAATGGTAATATGAGTTCAAAAGACAGGTGTCTGATAATATTCAATGATTTAACGAATTTTATAAATATTGGGGTAATGAGACCTATTATGCAAATATATTCAAAAATTTTATTTGTGTACATGTCACAGGTAAAGCAATATTTTGTGTCTATATGTTTATTTCTTTTCGTATTCTATTTTACTGTTTTCACTATGGTCAATAAACTCCGGTTACCCTCATAAATTTTGGTTACATTGGGATGAATATGAAAATTGGCCAACAATTGTTGAAGCCAAAGGCCCTCGGTCATAGCTTCACCTAAAGCTATTAGTTCTCTTTCTGTTCTTGAAAAAGCAATGGTCAGCAGTTTTTGGCTAGTCCAGGAAGCGATGTTGCTGTAGATGCAAGAGCAATAACCAGAGACTGATTTCTGCAATTCTATACAATTTGTCCAGCTAGCTTTGGAATATATTTCTATAGAATCTGCAGTTATGTTAGGTTCATATGTAAGTTAAAAATTAATTGTGGTATTTAAATATTTCAGTACATGAGACAAGTAGTTAAAATGTTCTGTAGTGGCAGCACCCTGAAACTGGTTAAAAAACTTTATCAAAAAACAATTATCAAGTTGTGAACCTAACATTATGTACATCGAGCAACCTATACGTTGCTAGTATTCATTATTTACTTTATCGTTTTATTATTATTATTATTATTATTATTATTATTATTATTATTATTATTATTATTATTATTAATATTATTATTATTATTATTACTATTACTATTATTATTTGTTTTATAAAGTCCAATTTGATATAAGTCCGATGTTATACTTTTGCCAGTTAATATTATGAAATTCTTATTATTTTCTGTTACAACCTGTACAAACTCCTTATGAAAAATAGAAAGAAAACAATTTCTGGCTAGAGACTTTACAAAGAGGAGGTTTACTGGTAACTCTTGAACAGCGGACATTTTTAAGTGACATGTTTCACCGACTTCTGATTTGAATTGAATATTTCCTACAGCTGTAATGAGTAATGATACACCCTTTTTTACAGCCATAGTTACTAAAGGATTTTTAAGTTCAATGAATTTGTAAAATAGCGACTTATTATTAACGATGTGTGATGTGCAACCAGAATCCAACACAAAAGATATTCGATTTTCTAATTTAACAGATGAATAAGATTCACCAGAGTACAGACAGTGTTTAGGTATTAAAAAAATATAGCTTCCTGACTCAAAACTTTGGTTGGATTCATATAAGTTGTAGGATTCACCTGACTTTGATTTATCAGAGTGATTAGACCTATCATCTACACAGTTTTTCACATATATGACGGGGTTTGTCACAAAAATGACATCATGAATAGAATATAAACAAATTGATAACTCTTATCAATGCACTCAGTTCTTTTTAACCTTACCAGTATTATTTTCTACATATTCTTCATATTCTACATGAAACTGGACATTCTTATTTACATATTCTACACGTAGAATATGCGTGTAGATGTAGAATTCAATTGTACATTGCCATCTCTGCTTGGTAGTAAAAAGCCTTGAGGTTTGTTTTATTTTCCTCACTGGGTCGACACCAGGTTGACATAAAGAGGTTCTACTCCACTTTTGTAAGATAAATGAACCAACTGAAGAGCAGAATACACTCAAAAGTAGAGGAATAGCTTCCCTCTGTGTCACCCCTTGTCATTATTTTTGGCAAATAAAACATAGCTTTAGTGCAGTTAAAGCCCTAAAGATATGAATTCAACAATACGCCACTTTGTGTCCAAAAACAAATTCTTGATATTTATATTAAATTTGAGAAATTGTATGATTTTAAATGTTTTTATTAATTTTATAGATATTTTTCATTATTTTACTTGAAATCTACATTTGCCCAATAAACTGAAGGGCCAAAGAAACAAGCCTCTTATCAATCACAGTTTTATGGGATTGAACTATGCAATCATAGTTATCAAATGCGTTTGTAAGAGAACCATTGTTTGTAGAAATTTGAAATTGTGGTGAAACATCAACATATGTTTGCTAAAAATGCTGTGAAAATTTTGCTGAAATCGTATTATTGGTTCTTGAGATAAGGCTGAAATTCTGAAAGGGTTATGTGAATAAAACTGTGGATACAAAATGGCGTATTGCCATATATGTATGTATAGGGTTCTAGTACAGTGGCCTATTTCTACTCCATAGACATTATATATAATGGACCTGCCTTACTGATAATATAACACAGTGTAAACAAGCCAAAAAGTGTCACATTTTTATTTCCAAATTGATATTTCCTTGGGAAAAAATTTATTTATTTTATCAAGTTTAGGTGGTGTTTGATTAATGAAATACTGTCTGGCTGTTTTAGCGGTTACTTGTATTTTCAAATTTCACCAGTATTTTTCATCTCCTGTTATCCTGTATCTGAATAATGAAGCCAAACACTATGAAGGTAAATTAATACTGTGAATTTTACTCATAACCAGTACTTACTGAAGCTTTCCCAAAACCTGTACCAGTAAAAGCAAAGACAAATTTACAGCTGTTAAATTAATCAGGATTCAGTGACAAATAGAAGAGAAGAGAGAATTTGTCTACAAATTCTGTTCAATTCATTGCCTTAATTTAATTTGGATCTCCACCGTTAAATTAATTATGATTCAGCGACGAATTGAAGAGAATTCGTAGGTAGATGAATTCTCTTCAATTTGTTACTGAATCATAATTAATTTAATTGCGACGAATCGAAAAGAATTCGTAGATGAATTCTCTTCGATTTGTCGCTGAATCATAATTAATTTAACGGCGGTGATCCTAATTAATTTAGCGGCGGTGATCCTAATTAATTTAACGGCGATGAATTGAACAGAATTTGTAGTTGAATTCTCTTTTCTCTTCAATTTGTCACTGAATCCTGATTAATATAACAGTGGTGAATTTGCCTTTGCTTTTACTAGGACAGGTTTTGGGAAAGCTTCAGTAGGTACTGGTTATGAGTAAAAATCACAGTATTAATTTACCTTCACAGTGTTTGGTTTCATTATTCAGACACAGGATAACAGGAGATGAAAAATACTGATGAAATTTGAAAGTACAAGTAACCGCTAAAACAGTAAGACAGTATTTCATTAATCAAACACCACCTAAATCTGATATAAAAACAAATTTTTTCCCTAGGAAATATCACTTTGGAAATAAAAATAGCTCTGTTTGATAGGATTACACTAATTTACACCAGCCTACACTAGTAGGGATATTCCACAAATATTCAAGTAATACTTGGCATAAAGTCATATAACATTCTAAAATTTGTGGAATCGCCCTCCTGGTGTACGTTGGTGTAAGTCGGTGTAGTCCTATCAAACAGAGCTTAGGTGACACGTTTTGTATCAGTAAGGCAGGTCCATTATATATAATGTCTATGGTATACTCCGTCAAGGATATATGTATATGTATATGATGGAGACAACATTGCTGTTTTGCAACTGGATCGACTGTGATTAACATCTACACCGAGCACGTATAAACTGGCGTACAAATTACCCGCACATCAATCGACATGGACCAATCCGAATAATCGGATGCCTCGGAATGGGGTAATTTGTACGGCAGTGTTTATAAACGGATGCATTTATCGATTTTTATCCTCCAATCAGATTTTTAGAAAGCAAAATACATTGTGTCGGCAGCGCTACCCATAGGTGCGACACCAAAAACACTATTATGTCGTCCCCATCATATATACTCGAAGGTGGACTCTGATAACGAAATGATTGGCTTAGAATGAGCATTGGAAGTTTGAAAGTGGAGTCGATCCGGTTTGGTATTATTAATATTTTATAATAACGTAATTTCATTATTAGTGTCGTGTAATTATATTTTATTCTACTATTTTCAGCGTTTTATTTTTTTGCAGTTTTTTTCAGATTTAAAACTCGAGGCGCGTTACGATAATGTCACTTTGTCTCAAATTTACGTACTCGCCATTAGGGAGCATACCGCCGAAAGTCGAATGATGGCCTTTTGATTTGCGCCTGTATTGTCGTGACTGGTGATTACAGTGAAGTGAACGGCGTTTGCCTTTATATTTATTTGCCACGGTGAAACGCTCGACAGAAACGTTAACGTTGAAGAATAACGTACTTCGGTCGAATCGAATGTGCACGTGTGAAGGTGTAACGATATTGCTAATACTATCGTAGTCAGCTTCCGATTTCCGACGGCTGGAGTCATTGTTTCGTGTGGAAACACGTAAGGCATTCGTCGTCGTCGGTTGTGGGCGCGCCGTATCATCGATTCGTCGATTCGTCGATTCGTCGTCTCACAGCGCAACTAATAACTGTCAAGTCGACGACTTGGGTAAGTGTGGCGTCGATCCGTTCGCGTGGTTGGCCGTGGCCAAAATAATAACAATATTATGTCGACGACTGTATTGCCTACACCCTTGTCACTCTAAACCCTTTAACATCGTGTCGTCGAATAAGGGTACGCAGGTACGCTATACGCCGATGGATTCGTATCGAAGGACGAAAAGTCAGAAAGAAAGCGATTAATAGAAATGTAGTGTTGTATTGTAAGTACGAAGATACCATAGAGTCGCTCACACGCAACACGTATCAAACAACGCGTATAGAAAACGATGTATTTAATTGGTATGGAGGCGTTTACGTAATGGCTAGCTGCGATATAATAAAATTAGAGTAAAGTTAGTGGCTGTACAGCGCGTTGCTGTTCGGTCGTTTGTGGCGATTGCCGAATCGTACGACGCGACTGCGGCTTTGGTTAACGCCTTTCCGGATACGATGCGGTCTGCTGCCGGTCCGGCCGTCGCTACGGTCGCGTGTCCTCTCTTGTTGCGTTTCCGACGTAATATTGTTGCGCCTCGATGAGCGCACAAATCAGAATTTAGGTATTCGGATCAACGTTGGCCGGAAGCGGTGGCGGCGACGGCGGCGGCGGCGGCGGCGGCGGCGGTGACTGGTCGAATGGCAAAATTGGTGCGGCGTGCGACGACGCCAACGAGTGGCGCGATCCGCGAGCAGTCGGCAATCAGGAAAACGGTTAGACTGGCGATCGAAACGAATACCGAATACGGATGGCGTTCGTCGATCGTATGAATTTAAAACCTACAAATTAAATCGAGTCGCATCGCATCGCATCGCATCGCATCGCACGGCCACGGATGCTACGAATGCTAGACTAACGACGCGTCAGCGAATCGAGTAGAGTATAGTGAGGCGTGGCATGGTGAGTATGGTTATCTGTGCACCCGAGTCTCGTGGGTGTGCTGTCGTGGGCTTAGAAAGTGCTTGTATCGGAACGCGACGCTGCCGCGTCTCCGGTTGCGGCCGCTCACTCTCCGCGCGGTCGTCAACTACCAACTCGAGCTGACCCGTCGGTTGGTCGGCTATCGTTGTGCCGCCGCTTACTCATCACTTTTCCGTTTCCCATTCTGTACAAGGCAGACGTTCGACCCGACCCCCTACCCGTCTGTGTTCCGCGTACTGCTGCTACCACCTATACACCCGCACCTACTTACCCACCTACTTCTATCCCTGTCCGTACCCATACACCTACCAGTTACACCTTTGAATCAGCGCAACTCCCATCCCACCCGTCAATCGTGTTTTCTTCCGCCTCGTTTACCTCACGTACGTGTACACCCGAATCGCCAAAAATTGGCTTGCTTGCGGCCCATCTCTCGAATGCATGCGCAGTTTTGGTTGGTGAGGCCGCCGAAAGCGGCCCACTCACTTTTGCCCCTACACCAAAATGCCGGTCCACACTGTGGAGCGTCGGTAATCGCGTTTCCGCACCACCTTCAATCCAACATCACCACTCCCCAGGGATGGCCGTGGTGTAGAATTAAGTTCTACATCTACACGCGTATTCTACGGGTAGAATATCCAATTTTTTCTAGAATTGAAGCCCTACAGATACGAGTCCGGCAATACGCCATTTTGTATCCTTTCAGGTCGTAAGTGAATTCATCGATATTTACGTTTATTTTATGATATTTTATATTTTAATAGTTTTAGATTGTTTTACTAATTTTACGAAGCTTTTTTTTCCAGAAACATCAAAAGCTAAAAAGATGTCCAACTTTCAGTACGTGCTGTGGTGCAAAAATGTAACAAAGATCTTCGGCCATCATCATCGTCATCGTCATCATCAGCAACAACAACAACAACTACAAAAAGTCAACTTCGTTTTACATTCTAGGCAGCTTTGGCTGCGCATATAAAACAAACATCTCTGTAACAATACACACACACACTATCAATGTATGACATATGCGCGGTAAAGTAAATGAAGTTGAGAAATCGTGTATTATGATGATGATGATGATGATGATGATGATTGAGGTTAAGATGTTTGTCACACTTTTGATCACCTATTGGAGATCTTTATAGCTTTATGTCTCTGGCTTTTTCATTGTTTCACTTGAAATCTACATTCGCCCAACAGATTGAAGAGCCAAAGAAACAAGCCTCTAGTTTTACACATTTTTATGGGAACAAACTATACAATCGAAGTAATAGAATGCAATTGCAACAGAACCATTGCTTGTAGAAAGCTGAAATTTTGGTGAAACATTAACCTATATTTACTAAAGATTCTGTTAAAATTTCACCGAAGTCGTACTATTGGTTCTTGAGATATACCTGAAATTCTGAAAGTGTTATGTGAAATAAATTTTGGATATAAAATGGCGTATTGCCGTACTTGTATTTACAGGGCTCTGGAAGAATATGTAGAATATTTGGAAAATAATCCCGATACAGATGACATCGGTAAGAGTTATCAGTTTGTGTTTATATTCTAGTCGTTTTCTATATATTCTACATCACAAATGTAGAATATCGAATTCCACGTGTAAAATATCACCGTCGTGTTTTCTACGTTAGTACCCAACCAAGTTTGGCAATACGCCATTTTGTATCCTACACCGCGTAAGTGAGTTCGTCGATGTTTAGGTTAAATTTCAAAAATTTTCATAGTTTTATATCGTTTCATTAATTTTACGGCGCTTTTTCATCGTTTCACTGGAAATGTACTTTCGCCCAACAAATTGAAGGACTAACGAAATAGGCCTCTCATCTTACGCAATTTTATGGAAACGAACTATACGATGCAAGTTATCGAATGCGATCGTAAAAGAAACCGACGTTTTTAGGAAGCTGAAATTTGGGTGAAACGATAGTATATTTTTGTTGAAGATTGTGTGAAAATTTCGCTGAAATCGTACCGTTGATTCTTGAGATATAGCCGAATCTGTGAAAGGATTACGCGAATTAAACGGTGGATAGGTACAAAATGGCGTATTGCCGTACCCGTATCCGTAGGGCCCTATCCAATGTACCTAATGTGAAAATATGGTTGTGGCCCACGACGGCCAACCTACCCAAGTATTACGACATTCGGCGCTACCGAAGCTGCGCTTCTTTGTCGGTCGCCGTAACCGCCGATTCGACCAGATTCTGCGAGTTGCTTGACGGTGCGTGCGCTGCGACCGTCGCCTCCGTTTTCGCAACTGCGCTCGCGGTCGCGGTCGCCGTGCCCACGGACGTACGCCAGCCGCGCGTCCATGCGGTCTGCGCGTGCTTTCGTGTCGAAGAATGGATTGGGTGGGGGGACGAAGGGGGGTCGGGGTCGGGGTCGGAGCCGGGGCCGAGGGCGGCCACCCAGCGATGACCGATCGATCAAACGAACGCTATTTATAACGTCCACAGAGTGCTGTGTCTGTCGCAATCGCACCAAAAATATCGAGTATGGCCGAGGCTTTTGACTCGTGCTGCCCACACTGTGACATCAAACGTATGTATCGCAGGTCGCATGAAAAGGGTGGGCGAAAATACTCGCCGCCGATGTCGACGCGACTCGAATGGAAGAAAAAAGGCGAAAAAGTACAGATACCTAATTACGGTTGGGTTGAAAATTATTTTCGAATGCTGGGAGTCGGCGTCGCCTCGTGCGAGTCGCCGATTCGATTTACAGAATTCGATATCGAAAGTGGCGTCTGCCTACTGAACGCGCTTTTTGCCCGTTTTCCGAGTGACGCGTACGCCGAAATGGAGGCGGCGTAAGCTAATTTTCAGCATCGTTGGTTGTAGTCGCGTCGCGAATCCGCCATTTTCGACCGGTCGCCCGATTCGTGCCGCCGCCGCCGAGGCGGAGGCGCAACCGTTCGCCGAGCCGTTTCGTTTAGGCACCTACTTATTTATTCGTTTATTTTTGTTGGATTTTATTTTGCGCTTTGGTGGCAACTGGACGCCTGCTATTTGGCCGGGTTAATCGCAGCATAGGCCCCCCCCCCACCGGTTTTTGTCGAAATTAGTTGGCGAGTTTTTGGATCGAACGGTAGGCGGGGCCGGAGAGCGGAATACGAGATGACGATGGATGGGGGAAAGTGGATGTGAAGGGGAAGGGGAAGGGGAAGGGGAATGATAGGTGTGTGTGAGATAGTGGTTCGCGTCGTTTTAGTCGTCTTTCTGCCGGGAACTTCGTTTACCACCCCAAGGGTAAAAGGCTCCGGCCCGTCGGCTCAGTTTGTCGGCGCTGTGCAGCGTTCGTACGTTGAACATTTTGCGGTAGAAGGGGGCCTTTTTCTGCTCGGGTTGCTTGCGCGACCATCGCACGTATTCGTCCAACAGCTGTTGCAGATTCACGGCGTTGCCGGCGATGCCGCTGCGGGCAGCGGCCACGCCGCCTCCGCCGACGCACAGTCGTCTCGTTCTGCTTTGGTCGTAGCTGCGGTCGACGCCATCGGCGACGTCGGCGGTAGTGGCGAGGGCGGATGGGAGTGCTTGGTCACGGCGGCGGCTGCCGCCGCCGTCGCGTACATCGCGTTTCATGACGGCGTGCTCGTCGTTCGCATCGTCCGCCGTCGTCATTCGGTCCAGCTCGTCGTCCGCGATGCTGCGTTTGCCGCCCCAATTGAAGAACGTGGGCGCACGTTTACCGCCCCAGCTCGAGAATGCTGGCTCGCGTTTCACGTTGAGCGCGTTCGCGGCGCTCTCTTCGAACGGATCCGGCGACGACCGTTTGCCGCCCCAGCTGGAGAACGCGTAACGAGCGCGTTTGTTGTCGCCGTTAAACGGTCGCCAAAGTCGCATTTGGCCGTTACCGCCGTTGCCGCCGTATCGGCTCTTCCAGCCGGATGCGAAGGGTTGTTGGACGAGTCGGTTCGCCGGTGGCTCGCCGCCTCTGTCGTGTCCGTACGCGTAGACGGCGAACCGCGGACGGACGTGGCTGCTGTCGCGCGCATTCTGCCCGTGGCCGTCGCGGTCGCGCTCGGCCAGCTTCAGTAGCAGCTCGTCCAGCACGTTCTGCCGTTTGGCGGCGTGCTGCTCGCTCGTCGACCAGTCGCACTCCTTTCGACCGTCGGCGCACGGTCCGGTTGTCGCCGACAGTTCGTCCGGCGGCTGGGCCGCGGCGCCGCGCGTTCGCGCCGTTAGCAGCATCGCCGCCGCAACCGTCGCCACCAGCAACGGCCTCCAGTTCGCGGTGCCGGTGAAACGCGCGTTCATCCTGCAAACAAACGAAAAACGTGCAGCGTAACGATTAGATGGCGGCTGTATTCGCTGTCGGCTACTAACCTACGTGCGTCACTTACGAATAATGTACTTTGGGCGCGCTTATAGCTGCGGGGGCGGTGGAGGCGCGCGAGCTAACGCGTCGATTCGACCCTTTCGAAACGGATACGTATCCTATTTACCGTGCGCCGATCGAGTCGTCGCTTCTGTTTTTGGGTGGGTTTACTCTTGTCCTATCCCATCCTACCTACTACCTGCTACCCGCTACCCGCTACCTGCTATGTACTGTACTAATACGAGCGATAATTGGGTGCGTAGGTAAGGTACGTATATAAACGCGTTCGAAAGAAGTTGAGCGACAGTGTCGCCGAAATTGCGAGTACGTATCCCAGCGGCGGCGGCTGTTGGGGTACGAAAAAACCATCTAAATTAGGTCTCATTGTTCCGAGACAAAATTCGTTCGACGCAAATGCGAGCGTCTCGGATCTATCCGTCTATCCGTCGGCCGTCTGTGACAGGTGACGGCGGATGGCGGATGGCGGATGGCGGATGGCGGATGACGGTGGGAAATTCGCTTGCAGCGAACGCGATTTTTACGTGCGCGATCCGCATCGTTATATTGTCGTCGTGTCCTCAAATTTCGCGGTCAACGCCGAACACGACGAGTGCGAATCGACGGCTCACGCCCAATCTCTCCGTAGCGGGATAATAATTTGATATCTAAAACGTCCGCTTGCGAGTCGGCATTTAGAACTACTTTACTATTTCAATTTCGAATGTCATAATTTGTTGCGGTTTATTACATTTTCGTGGGCCCCCCGCGGCGGGGCGGGGCAGGGCAAAGTGGGGCAAAGCTCGGTGAACCAGCCGCCTACCGTATTTACTTACGAATGTTAACCACTGTGGTCAAAAGCCATTGGGTACGTACGCGCGCACCGCCCGTATCGTATTCAAACGCTAATTTAGTGGCGCTCAGCCACCCAGCCGAGAAGCCACCGCCAGTCAGCTGTGGCCTGTGGTCAGCCATGTGGGCCTATACCGCCGCGCAGGATCGTTCTCTCGGTTACTCGATCACCGTTCGCAGTTACGGGGCCCTGCCGCGCCATTCTCGCCCTCTCCGCCCTCCCCGCCCTATCTTCTACCTATCGTCGTTGGCAAATTATACGCGAGCCGAGCCAACCTTGGACGAGCGTCTCGCGAAAAGTCGTTTTTTCAACAGGGTTACGTGCGACGGCGTCACGATTGAGGTTCACTTGGACTTGGAAAATTTTACAACTCCTTATCGCTAAGTGTCAGTTTCTTTAATTAATTAATTCATCAAATTTTCGTATTCTAGTTTCTCGAATAAATTGTTGCTTTTTCAGTAATTAAATTTATATCACCGTGTATTGCGAAATGTGAACTTGATTAGTGTTCCCGGGTGTTTCTGATGATTATCGTTGAAAATGAGAAAAAATTTGGCGAAATTCAAGATTATCTATGGCAATATCGGCGGAACCATTTGTCGTGGAAATCTGAAATTTTTCACACACATTATTCGAGTATGTTAGTCGAAATATTGTGTGAAAATTTTGCTGAAATTGTACGTTTGGTTCTCGAGATATTCCGCTACTAGATTCAGTTCTCGTGTAACATTTCAATCACCCAGTCTGAACAGAATTTCGTTAACATTTCAAAAACCGAACGCACGACTTGTGCCAAATTTTCACAGAATTTTCAACCGACGTACGTCGACGTGTTTTTGCAAAACTTTCAGCTTTCCACGAACGACCGTTCTCTCGCAAATCCTCTCGAAAATTTTGAATTCCTTCGGATTTTTTCACAAAATTGTAATGATTATGGCAGTGAACCCCCTAATCGAGTTCTTATTTCGCGAATAATTTATTCAAGGGGAAGGAATTAAAATATGAAATTTGACGAATTAATTAAATTTTCAAAGTCCAAAACTTCCTTTCGCGAGCCACTCGTCGCCTTTGACGCGAAGGTAAGAAGAATGCAACCAGTAGGTACGCGGGCGAATGGCAGTCGAGCCTGGCCAATGGTGGAAATTCATTTCGCTCTGTTGGCACCCGTGGGTGTGCGAGGACGATTCTTATTCGTACATTACAATTATAGGCGCGTAGAACTCGCAAAAGACTTATTCTCCCGTACTTTTACGGGCAAAACCTCGAAGAAAATATTGCTCGACGACTCTTTCTCGAGTACATACTGTAGATAACTGCTCTCACTCTTTATCTTGTCCGTGCGCATTTTTTTCGTTTATTCGTCGTTTCCAACTCGTCGAAGATGATTAGAAAATTGTGTGGAAATTTTGTAAGTTTTCTCTCCTTCGCAGCAACACCAGCCCCAGCCCCAGACACAGCCCGGTAGCCCAAATCGAGGCCGAGTAACGATGGCATAAATTGTGAGAGGTTTATTTAGAAAATGAAATATCGTGGTGCAACTCCAGTGGACTAGGGACACGCACGCGCACGCACACTCACCTAAACCCGCACGCCTACGCACACAAAGACTCATCAACGAGACTTCCATCATCGAGAGGGTCGCGGCTTCTACCAAATGCTAAAATGTTTGTTTGCACGTGCGAAATTCTGCCAAGAATTGTGACGTAAATGCTTTTCTATTTAATCAACCAACGAATAAACAATCAGCTCGAGCTAATAACTGGACGCATATCGGCGTGGTTCGAGTACGAAACTCGTATCCTCGAAATAATACGTTACAGTCAGCTTCGTCGTAGATGGATCGAAGTAGAATTTGGTTCCACACGACAAAAGCTGTTCTGCGTACCAATTGCCAGATGCAACCCCAAAAGCGACAGACATACCGGAGTGTTGCCCGGCAGAGCATCCGAGACCAAGTTATTGATTATTATATTATTGTAACGGCCAAAAGAGGTGGTAAAGTACCTAGTTAGAACCACTTTCGATGTTACACCATACACGAAATATCACGTACTGTAAAGCAGTAATACTTCTAGAATAAATTCAAGTTTATCATCCACAAACTATTGTGGACCTTAACATATGTTAGAGACTCTATAATATTTTAAAACACACGAGTGAGTTTACACATTTAATAAAATAATAAGTTGTATATCACAGTACATACATTAATACGTTAATATTTATACATATACAATCACAATTCAACAAGCAAGACTATCTGTTCACTAGAGACTTTTACTAGAGAGGTTCCAGGTACTTAGAAGTAGCTGTCGAGGAACTGTGTCTTTTTCCACTGAATCGAGGGATTATGTACTCGTTCAGGGTATGAAAACGTACGTGCCGAATAGGTTAAGTGAGGTAGGGTGTTGTTATTATAGGGTTGTGCTGACTCGTCGAGTACTCGAGGGACAGGCACAACTAGGTCATGAATATACAGAAAGTATATCTGTATTTGTAAAATCGAATACGGGTAATTTAGTGGTTGTTTATAAAGAGTTATAGGATGATTATTGTTGATAAATATCTACGTTTTTGGTGTTTGAAAATATGCGGATGAATATGTTCGTCATTTCTAAAAATAGACGAAAATATACGTTACAATTATCGTACTCCGATTACATCCGAATTTATTGCAAAAAGAAAAAAGAAAATAATAATAATAATAATAATAATAATAATAATAATAATAATAATAATAATAATAAAATAAAATAAATAAATAATTGAAAGAGTGGGTAACGGCGAAGTACACGTGTTTTATAACTTCTCGTCTCCTCTCAAAATTGTCCAGTTTCGCCTTTGTTTCTATCCGCATCTGACGATTTGACTTTTTTATTGTCTCGGTGGGGTCCTCACATTACAACATAGTAGCGTAGTTGCCATATTATTGTTATTATTATTATTATTATTATTATTATTATTATTGAAATAAAGTTGGCAGATATTATGTTTCTTCTGTTCGCGTATAATTGGGATGAGCTCTGTTGTGTGTTTTCGCATCTGCATTTAGTAGAACGATTAATGAAAACGGGTTGTAATAGCGAAAGATCCGACTAATCCTATGCTATAGTACGAGCAATAATTAATCGTACGTGGATATGTATGTAAACGCGTTCTGAGCAACTGAAGCGACAGTGTTGCTGAAAATGACGCTTTAGAGGATTGCGGGTACGAAAAAACGATCTACGTGGGTCTCAAGTTAGAGAAAATTATTCGTTGAACAGATGTACGAGCATCCGAATCTATCTGTCAGCAGCGAGTGAGAACGTCCGAGGACGAAAAATTGCGATTAACCCGGAAAGTAACGCAGAGAAATGGTTTTATTCGCGAATTTTGTTAGCCCTAAACTGCGGATGATTATTACGATTTATGGCTAATGAATTAATCAGTTGATGAATATTGCCATCTTATTCTCGAGATGTACGACAGTACCGAAGGATAAGTATACTTTACAATTTTACAAATAATAAATATATCGCCGGAATTCTTCAGCGTGGTTTAAGTTGACAAGTTTTTTTTTTTATTTTATATTTTCTATATGCGAGCAACGCTCGGTGAACCGGCTACTCCGCATAATCTGCTCGCTATTCGTGTAATAAGTTTTTGTTTTCAATTTTCTTTCCTATTTGTGTAAACCCGCGAAAGCAGTAACCGAATGACGGCGGTAGGATGAAACGCTCGCGGTGGCAAGACTCGATTATTAAACCGTAGGTACCTACTTACGAAATTAACCTCTTGTGAGACTGGCTTTTCCTGTTCTGTGCTGCGGAAGCTCCGAGGCAGCGATACGGGTGGAGAAGAAAACGAATCGAAGTTATGGCAGAACGCAGCAGCGGGTACTCCGCTGAAATGATTCTGACAACAAATTGGTGTGAGAATTTGCCCGGAGAGAGAAACTGATGTTGCACTCGATCGCCTATTTTATTATTTCACGTAAACAAATTCAACTATTCCGCCTCAAAATAGCCTACGATTCGGAAAAATTATGATAACAAAATGGCGCTAATTTGAATAGGTAGTTGTATTACCACGAGTGATGGAATATGGAAGGCACAGCCCCGTTACCCTCCAGATTCTTGCATTCGTCCGCGTCGATGTAAATACGTTTCAATAAATTACGAGAAAAGGAATTCATCTTACGCTTTAATATAGGCGTACGATGGTGGAGATGCGGGTGGGTAGACCGGGTGTGTGAATTGTTTCTCTTTTATAATGGACACGTTAATTATTTTATGCCATCTCACGAGGTGAAGAATTTCTCATATCCGCTTAAACGGGCGTTATGTCTGACCGATGAGACAAAATATGGTAGCGTTTGAATTGTTTTTTCTCGAAGAACTGGCTGTTTGATTTGGAAAAGTACGCCCCTAAAACTTCGAACAAGCTGTGCTTGATTATTTACCGTAGGTGAGCGTTAAAAAAAATGTTTTCCTCGAAAATTTGTCGAATATCCCGATTTGATACGGTGCGCGTGATGCGATGAATTTTTTTGGTTAGAATATGAGCCCGTCAGTATCGCACGCCCAGCCTTTCGAGTAATTCCTCTGTTTGAGGTGCCGTCTTTTAAAGTTTTTTCGCGTGGCAAAACTCCAAAGTGACAATGAGAACCAACTTCTAACCGGACTGAACCGATGTATTAAAAGATTTGCTGAAGCACTTTTTTGCCGTATCAAACCCGACCATTATTCACCGACTCTATACGGGCACGTAGCGGTCGTCGTGCAGCAAACATGGCGGTTGCCTTACCTCGATCCATCATTTTTCCTACTTACAAAGTATTCGAAAAAATTTCGCTTTTCTCCGAAAATTCAATTACTTTTTCACCTTTCCAATGTGAAACTCATTTTCCATCCGAAAAATGTAAATGGCAAATATTTCAATTACAAAAATTTTTCTAATCGTACTTATAGGTGGTATATTATTTATTCCCGAGTACTTATCGGTTATTAATTAATTAACTTATAACCCGTACCATTTTGAACGGGTATTTACTGTACGTTGTACGCTTGTCGTTTCCTTTGTGGTCGGCCGGTGCTGCGACTTTCTATTTTTTGCGAAGCTTCTCATACGTGTACGCACTCGCAGAACAACTTTAGTGACGACGTCATTTCTCACAGATGGCCGAACCAGAAATTGCCTAAATTCTCGAATAACGATTTCAAAGTTGAGCCCGATGTCGCGACGAAGCCCGATTTTGTAAATTCCATCTACTCCAAGTAAGTACCTTGCGTACCGAGGAAGGAGGGTTTTTTTTTTTTTTTCTTTGGTCGAGCCCGGGGCTTGCAGACAGTGGCCAGGCGAAAAATACATTCCCTCCTCGATACGCACGCCGTACTTTATGCAAATTTTGAAGGAACCTTATTTTGTGGCGAAAACTAATGGGCTTTATTTCTGCGTAGACTTCGTTCATACCGTAGAATTGAAAGGGAAAAATTTATCTTGAAAAAACGAGTGTTGTGTTTTCTTCTAATATATTTTCACTCGCCATTAACTCAAAATTACTTCGTTTTTAGTGAAATCTGACGATGGAAATCAATTTATCGTTAAAAAATAGGGTAGTCGATTGAAAATTTTTATTTTTCACCAAAATTATTAGTTTTTGAAATAAACGGCGAGTATTCCATTTATTAACTATTTTTTCATTCCTTAATTAGGAAGAAGTTGTTAACGATAAAAGGAAGAAAAAAAAATTATCGGTGATAAATTTGAGTAAATTGTCTCCTTTTTCCAGCAATACCAACCTCAACTTTCTAGCTTCAGTATTGGCTGAGAAATCATCGAGTGACGGACAATAGGAGGTGTTTTCTTAAAACGAAAATCTTATTATTCCGAGCTAGATTTTCACGATGTTTGATCGACAACCCTAATTTTTGGGTCCTAAGACCGAAAAGTGAACTTCTCGCACCTGTAAATTTAATTTTTTGGTCTTCGGACCGGAATATACTCTTAATTAAATGCTATTTATTTTTAGAATTTTTCGGTCACACTACCAAAAAGTAGCCCTTCTTCTGATCCAGAAATATGAACTTTCAGTCCTAAAATTCGGGCAGAAAACGTTGTGTTATGAACCGGAGGTGCGTAAAACCATTCTCTGTTCCGATGCCGAGATTCGTCGTCGTTCGATCGGTTGTTGCACATTCGGAAATTGAAACTTTTTGTGGCGTTAAAATTTGGGGCGCCGTAAGTCGTTCGGTGTGGCCGAGCTGCAGCTGGCTGCTGGCTGCTGGCTGCTGGCTGCTGGCTCCTGCGTAATGTTGGTTGGCAGTTGGCACGCGCCACACGAGTCTCGGCTTTCGATTTCGGTCGTAATTTTTTTTATTATCGTAATTATTTTGGTTACTCGTCGTTTTTGCAGGCCGAATCGCGGCGATTCACTTGCAATGTGCAGCGAGATCGGCACGTACCGAAGGTGGGGTATGGGGGGGGGATACTTCTTCTCAAAATATTTTCAGAGTTGCGAAAATTTACTAGTTGCGTGTATGGTTGGAAAATCGTGGAATTTGATGGTATTTTGTTTTAGGAAAGTTGAAAATTTTACAGCAGTTGTTAATTTTTGGAGTTGGCAAAAATGGCCAGTTGTTGGAAATTCGTGTTAAGTTGTCTTTTTTGAAATTTTTTTTTTTCAAGCAGTTAGAATTATTGTTTTTTCTTTCCCCTCCAAAAAAAAAAAACAAAAACAAAAACCCTTTCTGTACGTCCCTGAGCGAGATGTACGTAGTGACAGCTGAGATGGTCGACGGCTAGGCCGGTAAAGGTGGTGGGGTTGAGGATACCGCTGGTAATCGTCTGGTGCGTAGCCGGCGGTCGAGAATTTGAAAAAATAAAATGGACGAAATTCGGCGAGACGGTTGGCGTATTGGTGGACGGTGGGGTGGGCGGGGCGGGGCTGGCGGGGCGTGGCGGGGTGAGGTGTGCCTGGTTGCGGGGCTCGGTCGCAGCTGCGTAGGCGCGTCGGACAGTTGCGCGCGACCGTTTAGCTGCGGGTCGGCGTTGCGGCGTGCCTATCGGTGGACGAATGGCGGCGGCGAGCGTCGGGGGCGTAGACGCGGTTGGGTGGGCCGGAGGTGGGCGACGCGAGTCGAGTCGGCGGGTTCGCTGTGTGCGGCGCGGCGGCGCGTGTCACTCGCGTAGATCGTCGAATGGAAGCGGCGCCGAGTGGGCCGGCCAGAGCGAGCCGCCCGCCCACCACACTCCCAACTCCCGACTCGCTTCGTTTCGGCGCCGTCGATTTGTCGTCGTCGTCGTCGACGTACGCACGTGGGCGGCGTCGTCGCGCAAACTCGCGTTTCGCTTTCGCACGATGCGTGCCACGCGCCGCGCACACGTGGCGTATTTCTCGTATTGCGTGATGACGTAGCGGTAGCGCACCATCTTCGTCGTCCTCTTCGTGCCGTATTTTTCGTCCGATCGCATTTGAAAAAAAACTTCATTTTCGTCGGCGCGGCGCATCGACGCGAAGTCGAGCGACGTCCGCGGAGCCGTCGCCCTGCCGCCGCATCTACTGACCGCCGCCGCCGCCGCCGCCGCTCCCGCGCACCGTGCGGACGATGCGACCCGGCCATCGCCGAAAATAATCGCCGATTCGAGAACGACTTTTTCCGCTGAAAAGGTGGTCCGTCGTTCCCGTGCGGGGTACTGACCGCACGGACGAGGCGAATTTTTGTTTCTTAACAAATCCGCGCCACTCCTCGTCTCGTCGGTTTGTCAGACGTTCTGTTTTTCATTTTTTCGTTTGCCGCAGGCGGGCCCCGGAAGAACAGTAGAGCGGTCTGCGGTCCGCGGTCCACGGAGGAAAGTAACGAATGTTGTTGGCCAAACTTTGGGCTGGGCGACACGCAAAACGCGACACGTGCGCGCGCCGTTCTCAGTCCGCTAATCCGTGTCGTACGCTACAGTTTGACAGTTTGAACCTAAACCGCGTAATACGTGCATACCAGATAGATCTCAAGCCTGTCGATTGAAAATTGCCACGTGTACGCTGTTCGGTGAAAAATGCGTACAAACTGACCTAACGGACGGACCGTGCGCCCGCTCTGCCACCAGCAATAGGGTTCGTCCTTAGGCGGACGCGAATAATTATGCGTTGCAAATTTCGAAATCGTCCGATCAAAATTACGGACTCGATGCAAAAAGGGGCATGGTACGTATAAGAAAACAAAAATAAAAACCAGGAATTTTCGAAAATAGTGCCGAAATGCTGGGAAGATGGTGAAACGAAAAAACGTAACCACTCCCCCTCCCCTAGCGCCGAATACTGGGGCAATTTTAATAAGTCGATTGTTTTCAAAACTCAACCGAAGAAGGTGCGCGTAAAAGGCGCGGTACGTGCGATTTGTTAACGTTGGTGCGAGGTGGGGGGGGGGAGGCGAGGCGAAAGGGTTGAGAACGAGGGGGGCAGTGTTGGTGGTTTCATAAAAATGTCACCGTCCAGCCGACGTTCGGCCGTTGAATTAGCAGCGCGCCTTTCCCGATAATCCGGTCGATTCGATTTCGCACCGACCGACGTGCGAAAAGATGGCCGCCGGTATCGTTCGACGGCTACGGCCCCCGGCCCCCGGCCCTCGCCACCAGCCACCAGCCGCCAGGCGCCCTCTACAATCAGCGGTAGGCCGTAATATTGGCGCGGTTGTCGCATCCGTTCGTCGCTAACCCACCGATTTGCCGTACGTGTGCGTGCAAAGAGAGACCGCAACGGTCGGAGGTGAATGCGAAAATTGGCGATTGAAACGGACGATGCGTAGGCGGCATTGGTGGTGGTGGCGGGTGAATTGCGATCGATTGGGGTGCCGCCGCCGGTGCCGGCCAGTGTTCACCACACCTATAGCTGGCCGAACGCTTTTCATACGCGTGATTTCACCAGCAAAATGTGGCGACCGTTGAACGGCTGTAGGTGTAATTACTGTGTAAAAAAATGCGAGTACCTGCGACGTCGCCGTGCAGCATTTGCGGCGCCCGCACGCCGTGGTGCTGACTGCGGCTTCGAATTTCGGGTCAGCGAACCGCGTCCGTCCAGATGGCGAACTGCGGTGTGCGCACGAATGTGAAATCGATCCGGTCGTCGCAAGTTTGTGGCGCTGATGGCATTTAGGAGCGGCGAGCGAACCGAAGAGAAGGGTGGCGCGAACGTTCGCGTGAGGCGGTGCGCGTACGTGCGGGCTGCGCGCCGTCCGTATGGCGTGTCGCCGCGTCACCGGCCCCGACCACAGTAAATAAATTGTTATCCGAGGTTGGCGTGTGAGGTGGGCGCGGTTGGACGCGGTTGGACGCGATGGTAAGGCGGCGGCGGCGGCGGCGGCCAATCGCACGCGGAGGCATCCGCAGACACGCGGACAGCGAATATAACCGCTGGCACATCCCCCCACCCCCCCACCCCCACCCCGTGTAGTGCCGCGTCCGTAGTACCCGACTGTATCGATCGTTGGTCGGTTGACCTACGACGAAAGGTAGGCGCCGACGAACGTCTCGAATTCCGACGCCGAGAGGTTGGCCGGCCGGCTGCGGTCGCCCCTCCACCGAGCGCCAGTTTTCTCGAGAAAGGCTTCCTTCGAATAGCCAGGCGCTTGCGACTGCAGAAACGGCGCTATTTTCAAACGATCGCGGTCGCTGGTGTTTTGTGCGGCGTCACGCGCGCGTCCCATTCGACCGACGCAACCGCTAACCGTCGGCTTATTATGTGGCGATCGCGATCGCGCCCTTAATTCGAGTCGTCCGTTTTGCCATTTTGAAGGTTCGCTTCGATTCGATTCGATCGCGACTCGATCGCGACTCGCACGCTCGTAGGCCTATTTACGTACGTAGCATGTTGTCAACTATTACGACCGGACCGACGCGTCATTAGCGTCACATTCCATTCGGCGCGTGTTCGCGTCAAAAAATGTACACCCAACGGGAATTTCGACGACTTTCGGGCCGGGCCGGGTCGGACGTACGGCTGCGGCTGCGTGCTCGAGGTAGGCTACTTACGGTTGGTATACTCGCGTCGTTCAGCTGGCGGGCTACGAGCCGACGCGGTAGCTGGAATGTGCGCCGAGGCTGGTATTGGGCGCTGCCCGGTAGCCGTACCCACGTCGCCGATGACGACCGAGTCGCGCTCGACGCGACACGACGCGTCGTCCTTGCGCTGCCGTTAGGCGTAGTTTGGCGTGGCGTGGCGTGGCGTGGCGTGGCGATGGTGTAGCGTCAAAGTGAGCCTCGCGGCGTTTTCGACGACGCGGCGCTCGACGAGCACCCTAATGGGGTGTGCGCCGCCCGCGCCGCTCAGGCGCGGCCCGACCACCCCAAATGCCAGTCGGCGTACGTATCAATCTATACGCTGAGTAATAAGCGCTGCGGAAGGATGCGCCGTTGCGGCGGCGGTCGTCTTCGATGCGAGACTCGCAAAGCTCTTTTAATTACGTCGGTGGGTTGTAGGGCGCCTTTCAAAGCCGCCAATTATAATCGTATATTTATGCGCAGAGGTACCTTCGTTTAATAAATCGAATTTGAAAGTTTTTGCGCGCCCACAAACGAACCGAGACGAAACGAAACCAAAAGAGGTATTAAAAAAAAAGAAGGCGGCGTGCGTGCGTGCGTGCGTGCGTGCGAGCCAGCCAGCCTACGGACGAACGAACGAACGAACGTACGTACGTACGTACGTACGTAACGTGTGTATAGAAATTTTGTCGGTCGGTTGGCCACGAGAGACGGATTAATAACTAAACGCCGACTCGCTTCCGAAAACGAAGTCGAGCGCCGAATGCGAATCGGAATTTGAATTCAAATTCAAATTCAAATTAAAATTCGAATTCGAATTCGAATAAGTTTTTGTCAAACGGCATTTAAGCGGCGACTGTTACTTAAGGAGTTACGCGCGGTACATCGCTTTCCCTTTTCGTTTCGATTTTTTTCTCGTCTCTGTTTTTCGCATCGAAACGCTTAATTATCGCCGCTTTAATTACTGTCGCTGCCTTTTTCGCTTATTCGTTGCCTCCGCTCGCGGCGCGCCGCCGAGGCCACCGCCGCCGCCGCCGCATTCTTTGTCTTCGTCGCCGGTGCCTTCGCCAACTTCTAAGTCCTTCCATTCGCGCCGGATTACGCCGCTAAACCCGCATTGAAATTTGGAATCGTTAGCGAGAAAAGCGCTCCTCTCGTCCGCCTTTTCTTTTCTTTTTTGTTTTCGCCGCTTTTTTCTCTTTTTAATTTGTTTCGGCATTATTTCGGTTGCGCCCGCGACGAACATCGATGCGGCTGGCGATTGTAGACTGTCGCCGCCAGCGCGCCTCGCCCTCGGTATTGTACGGTTGGATGCCGCCAACGCCACAACAGCCCTTTAATGCCCATCACCTTGGCGCGGTACGTTTTTCTCAAATTTACGCCGCAACGTATCGACTACCTTTATTTGGTGTATTTCGTCGTTTTTTGGAAAAATCACGCGTAGATATTCGACATTTTGTGCCGAATAATCGTAGGTGCCATTGTTGCCGTCGTCGCCGCCGCCGCCGCCGCCGCCGCCACCGCAGCTCGATGGCCTGTACGCCGCGATCATCCGCATCTTGTCAGGCGAGCGAGATGGCGAGCACCTAATCGCAAGTCGATGACGTTACGTGCGAGGGGGGCAAATGTCGGAGGTACGGCACGTTACCCAGGTCACCCCCCCCCCCGCCACTTACCTATGGTGCAATGTGCGAGACGCGTAAAGCAGAAAGCGGGCGTCTCTCGTCGAAACGTGGCCAGGCGCCGGTCGCCGGTCGCCGGTCGCCGGTCGCCGGTCGCGTGCCTAACGAGAAACGAGCGGTGCGGACGGAGGTGCGTAATAATAGCGGGCGACAGTAGCCGGATACGCGTACGCCTGCGGTGGGCAGTAGCGCACTCGAAGGATACGCGCGTATTTTGCGACGAACGGGTGGGTTGGAGCGAATAGGGCGCTCCAGCCGGTGGTCGCGGGGTACCCGATCAACGTAATTACCTAATTACGTGCAATTACGTCTGCCTACGTGCGTCCGTAAAAGGTTGTTCGACCAGGTTACCGTGCTGGTGCACCGACCGCCGCCGTTTCCACCCAATCTTCTGTTTCTGTTCCGCACGTCGGTTCCAACGACGAGTGCCTCCCTCCGCCCGAACCGTCGGATCGATTTTAAAAATAAGTTTCGAACGTAAAGGCGCTAAAACGGGTCGAATTAACCGTCGAAATTCCCTCTGCGCCCCGATTTCGGCTCATTTTCGGCAACAAAAAAAAAAAATACTATCTGCTCGTATTGACGCGGACAGCCGAGTCGTCTCCGCAGTCGCGCTCATTTAATTACCTAATAGCTCGTAGTCTATCCGATTAATAATTTAATATTAGGTAGCGTTAATTAGGCTGGGCGTGCGTTTGTGCGCGTAACTCTGTTTGAACCAGCGGCAATGTTCTGCCGACTACCGTATTTTGAAAAGCTGTTTCGGGTGTATGCGCGCGTGAAAACGTATTAAAAATGTTCAAACTGACCGCTCGACTCCGTTTGTCGCTCCAACTGTAAAAACAATTAGCTAACTAAAGACAAACAAATGAAAAAAGCTGCGCAACGGATAAACGAATCGTTTCGCCAGCGTATTTACCGCATCCTTTTTCCTTTCTTTCTTTTTTTTTTTTTTTTTTTTTTTAAATTTCGCACCTACGTCGCCTATCTGAAAAATTTTATTGAGAAAAAAAAAAAAAAAAAACAAAAAAAAAAAAAAAAAACAATTGGCGTTATATATAACATCCTATCTAAATTATCTTTTTCTTTTTACTTGACGCCTTTTTTTCAGTCCGCGTTTTATTTCATCATATTTTTACGACTCGAATCTATTTTCTTTTTAAAACTGTTATACTTTTCAATTATTTTCAATTTCAATTTTTCACATTTATGCCATCCTATAGTAGGAGCAATAATTGCGCGTGGGTGTGTATGTAAACGCGATCTAAGCAACTAGATCGACGATATCGCTGAAAATCACAATTCGAAGGTTTTTGGGTCCGAAAAAACGATCTGGATTGGTCTAAAGTTTGAGATAATTCGTTGAACAGATGTACGAGCATCTCAATCTATCCATCAGCAGCGAGTGACAACGACGAATATTGAAAAATTGTAATTAACCCTAAAAGTAACAGATAGCAAAGGTTTTATTTGAGAATTTTGCTAGCCCAACGCCGCGTATGATTATCACGATTTATGGCTAATGAATTAATCAGTCGAATATTACCATCGTAATTCTCGAGATGTAGGTACGATAATCTTTGACCATATAGTAATGGACCAGTAGAGAACTTTGACTATTCATAATTATATGAATTGAGCATAGTGATACGAATGTAAAAGCAAATTATCTGTTATATAAGTATGTATCGTCGGAGGAATAAGATCCTCTAAATTTTGCTTTTTATCGACTATTATTGACGTCCTTCGTGCCTGAAAGATCGATAACGAGTGAGAAATTCGGTAATTTTAACGAAAATGAAAAATTTTTGGTATTCAATTAATGGTAACGTTGCCCAACTTTTCATAATAAAAACCCCCTTCCGCCAATAATACTTATTATGTTGCCTTCATCCGGACCGTGTACCACCTTTCTTATTAAGCTCAGCCCATATAGTTGTACGTAGTCAGAGGTAAAGAACGATGATTTCTAGTTAGACATGTTGGTACTAAATAGGCAACCACTGCTGCGTGTACCTTTTGATGTACTTGGCACCATGTTTACGTACGCTATCCTTGCGAATTTAAGGGATGTCTTTATCAAATGTATTCTAAATTGGTCAACTCCGAGCAAAACGGTGAAAATATGCGCAAGGGACGGTAAGGTTGCCTACATTTTCACCGGCATGTCTCGACGTTAAAAAGTACGCGTTGGTCTTACGAAGTTTTGCCGGTCCGGTGTAACATCGTCGAAGATGATAATATTTGATAATACCGAATGATATAGGTATCGTATACCTAACAAGTATATTGCTGAAATTCTGTGGTTTGATTTAAGTTGACAAAATTTTTTCTATTTTCCATATCTGAGCAGTGCTCGTTGAACCAGGTGCTGTAACGTATGCGGGTATACGTTAACGTATGTATGTAATCATTTTCTAAAGAACTGGACCAACAGCGATAGTAAAATTTTAAGGAAAGGGGTTTTTGGGTAAAAAGAAACGATCTAGTTCGGTCCTAAGTTTGAGAAAATTTGTTGACCAGAAATACGAGCATCTCAGTCTATTCTATTCATCAGCGCAGTTATAACAACGAATGACGAAAAATTCGCCTGGCTAAAAGTAACGGGTAGGTAAAGTTTTATTAACGAATTTCGATAAACCTAGGCTGCGTATGATTATTATGACTTAGACCAATGAAGCAATAAGTTGAATATTACGATCTTGATTCTCGAGATATGTTATAAATAATTAAATAAATACATTGCTGAAGTTCCCCAGCTCGAAATAAACTAACGAAATTTTTTATAATTTCCTCATCCGAAGCTCATAGCAAAGGTCGGTGAACTAATGTTCGTTTTATTTGCTACGCGATGTCGACACCAGGAGGTGCTATTCCACTCTTGCAAGTTAAATGCGCCAACTGAAGAACGGAATTGACTCGAAAGGACTCAAAAGTAAAGAAATAACTTCCCTCGGTGTCACCCCGTCGTTATTTTTGGAAAATAAAACATAGCTCTGGGTACTGTAGTTAATATAGAAAAATAAATAGTCCGGTATAGAATTCGCCATTATGTTTATAAACCTACTGATTTTCAAACAGATTGGCTAAATTTAGAATTTCGGATCCAACATACACATTGGATTTGAAGTTTTCCATTTTGAAAATCAGATAGCTGCTTCGCAGTCAGTAATGAAAACAACTTTCGAACACCAATTTTAACAGAAATTGGTAGAATTTTAAATTTTAGAATCTTAATTGCAAAAGTGTTTCGAATTTGATACGGATCCGATCTCAACAAAAATTTAATCGTACCACCTATTTTTTTAGCTTTGTAATTACAGATGCGGTTCGGATCAAGTTCTGATCCCATCTCAATGAACATTTAACGTAACCACCCGTGAGCTGAGTATTCTCTTTCAAATTAATCCTGAATCATCAAAATCAGTGCCGCCATTGTCGAGTAATCAATAAATCATGGTGGTATCTACCAGGTACATGTACCTAGTCTATACTTCTTACCTTATATTTATGTCAAAAGAATTCTGATTACCTCTAGCAGTTGTTAGAAAGATATATTAGAGACGAATGATGGCTCATTTGAAAAATTGCAAGTTATATGGTGGCAATCAATTGAAAAGTTGTTAACGAAAGCTCAGAAAGTATTTTAGACAGCTTTAAAGTTCTATAAAAAAATAAGAAATTTGTCCATGCTTAGTAGTTTATTCTGTGCGTCATGCCTAGGTCTGATCCACAAGTTTTTTTTGGTGATTTATAGAAAAAGATTTAAATAATTATGTACCATTGGTAGCATAGTAGTAGTAGTAGTAGTAGTGTAGTTGTACATTGTTGCGAATTATGCTCAACAGGTGCATCTTGTATCAAAAAAAAAAAAAGAAGTTGGTACCCGAAGAATATGAAACTTCTTGCTTTTTTTTTCCGTCGGTTAATTAAAAAATAATGATGTTCTAATTTAAATGAATTCGGCGTATTTACAGCGCTATTCGTCATTTTGTGTGTGTGGGTGGAGCTTGGTTTTGCCGAGTTCCATTTTAAATTCATTATTATCATATGTAAGTAATGGTGTAGGTACTTCATATTGATGTGCCACTCGATGTTATTATTTATACAGGAATGTAACGTGTCAGAAGTGTGTGCTGCAGCATTAAGCACTTAAGGCCAAATTCAAGAACAATACTCGAGTATCAACTGTGACTTAGAATTATTTATCTTAACAAAATTATGTCTATATATGTTTACGTATGGATATATTTGATAAAGGAAAAAACGTAAGAATTACGTGAGCATCGTTCTTGCATTTGGCTCTTACAGTTATATACTCCGAGATCTTCTTCATGATGTCGATGAAATTGTTGACGAATAACTTTAATTAATTTGAAAGTCGGTTCGCGTAATATTTTTTTAAATGAAATACTCTGCTCAATATTTTTGATTATCAGTTCACAGCCGGTGATAAATATATTTTGAATTTTGTAACTATTCCAGCGTTATTTATGACGACTGAAGTTCCACACCCTGATTATTACCGACGGCCTCTGTTTCCGTACGATTAAATAGTTACAGTTTTTTTATGATACGTGATGAAAAGGCCAGTGTTTACACCGATAATTTGCAAGTTAAAAGTGGCGCTTTTCATCGATGAAGCAGACACCTCGATGTTGATGTTAAGAGTAAACTTGCCTCCACGTTGAAATTTTTACACGGAGGTTGCCATGCAACAAGGTTAACTTTCTTTCCGATGCAACGTTAATAATTTATAAGACTACAATCAAAATGACACCAACTCCCAACTCGTAATACTTTTATTTTTATTACAATCGTACCTAATATTATACGGGTCACCTAACCTGCCTGCTGCCACCCTATCGAAATTATCAATTGAAAAAAATGAAGAAAAAAAAAATGAAAAAAAATACACATACCCCAAGTGGGAGTTGAACTTGGAACCTATCGCATGTCGGTTACCTATGCTGACTAACCGACTACGCACAGCGCCACAGTTGCTGACACCAATTCCAAAGTGTTTCACCGTATTCCAACATATCGAATGTACGTCACCCACCATTAACCGTAATTTATTACGAATCATTCGAGCAACGACGTTTCGTCGCTTTCGGAACATTAATTATGGTAGATACGCTCCTCGACAAGGGCTAAAAGTGAGTTTACATGACCGGGGAATCGCTCATTCGCTGCCTTCTCCTGCATATGTCGACACCACCGAGTATTAAATATAATGGAGGACGCGCAGACGCTACGTGCGCCCTCCATTATATTTAATACTCTGCGCTTAACACTCCCTCGCCAATCTTGATATGTAGGCTAAAGGATTTGAAAATCTAAAAAAAAATTTAACATTCTACGGTGTAAGTTTGATTTTTCAACTGTGGCGAACACACACTCGGATGGCCATCCACAAAAATGGGGCCGCACAAGTCTCTCCGAAAAAGAAGCGATGAAAATGGCGTGTGCGTGCCTCCAATTGGGCGGCTATGCTTGATGCGATGCAACTTTCCATCCAGGCGGTAATTAGGCGCTTCCGTTCCGTCCCGTCCCGTCCCGTCCCGTCCCGTCTCGCGTCTCGCTTCGTCACGTCGTGTCCATTTCGCGGTTAGCTCTTTTTATTCGCCTCGAAAGATACGGGAAATAATGCGGTCAGTTTTGGAAATGGATTGCGGCAGGCGCCGCGCCGCGCCGCGAGCATCGTATGGTCGGCACTGAGGTGCGAAAAGGCGCTCTTTTGAGTTGGAAATGTCGATAAAGTCGGCTACTCGATTGGCCGAGTATTTTGCGATTTGCGACCACCGGCTGTCGACCGAGTGGTCGCACCGACGCGCGATTAATCTGTCGCGCCTCTGATTCGCGGCGTTCGTCTTTCCCCGCTTCCTCGCAGCCACTTGCACTTTCACGCTGGTTTGGCGAGGACAGGGGGTGGGGAGGGGGCGAAAATCCATTTGGCGGGTAAGCGTCGACACCGTCGTCGAATATTTAGCGCGGTATTCGTCGCGTCGCGAGAAATGCGCTGTCGTGGCGTTTCGCATTTTATGCGTTTTTCTGAAGGCGGGCGGTGCGACCGCGCCGAAAGCGCCCCTTCAACGTCCGCCCCGCCGCCGAAAATCGTCGTCGTTATTTACTTTACGAAAGCGTAACATTCGGGTGTTGAAACAGAGGGTGATGTTACAAGTTTGTGCGAGTATAGGTAGTAGGTGTGTGCGCGTGTGCGCGTGTGCGCGTGTGCGCGCCTGCGGTGTATGCGGAACCGCGAGTATTTCTCGCGTAGTTTTTCTTGTTGTTTTTTTTTATCCTCCAATGGCTGGGTTCATGGCGAAGGGTGAAACCGCAACTTGTGTTACATTCGTTCGTTGAGAGTGCAGTGCAAACACCACTGAGGAACTGAGGAGCCGTCGCCGCCGTCTGAGTGCGCGAGCGGCACGGAGCGGCCTCGTTAACCGCCGAGGTACTAATCTAAACATCGCCTAAAACGCTGTGTGCCAACGTGCGAGCGTACACCTAACCGATAATCCTCGGGGGCGCGTGAACCGAGTGGAAACGGTGAAATGGCAGAGGGTTAGGGGATGATGGGCGATGGGGGTGGGGTGAGCTGGCAACTTTTATTCGACGAACGAGCGTCCGCCACCGCTCCTATTTTCATAAACATCGTTTTTCCGCTTAGACCTCGCGCCGCTTTATTGTCTCGTGAAAACGGCGCAGCATGGCGACGGCGGCGGCGGTGGCGACGGTTAATTTTACTTCGATTCGGCTTCCTCGTCGATTTGTCATTTGAAATTGCGGCGCGTTGGTGGGAATACGTGGATTATGGGGCACGAGTCGGAAACGGAGTCGAATTATAATTTTGGTAACGGCGTCGGCGATGGTGGTGGCCGCGGCGGCGACAGCGACAGCGACAGCGACAGCGACAGCGACAGTGAAAGTCGCTTTGGGAATTGGCCTACATTGCTCCGTCGTGGCTCGACCTCTGCAGCCGTCCTTCCTCCCGATGGCCATCTTTCTCGCGTTTTACCCCGGCACTATATTTTGCGGAAGGTGAAAATTATCGAAAATGGCGCCGGCGCGGCGTCGAATTTCGAGCCTTCGGAAGCGTGGAACGCGTGCGGCGCTTAAACAACCGATGGCGCCCTCCGGCCAATTTTAACTCGACTCTGCTCGGCTCGGCTCGGCTCGGTTCGGCTCGGCTCGGAACGTCGCGACTCGCGAACTGGTCGAACCGCGTCGCGTTATCTGATATGCGCTCGTTGGTTCGCCACCAATTCATTCGTCGTATAATATTCGGCGAATGGGTAGTTGGGCCTGTAGGCCGAGTGGCCGGCACGTGCCGAAGCGAGGGGGCGGCGTCGTCGCGTCGGCCGAATATCCGGCCACTCGGTCTTGGCCCGCTTCAAAAACGCGCCTTCGTACTCGAGCCTGCGGAATGGCCTCGTGGACGCAGTGCGCCGCACAGTGCCTCTGGCCGAGGAATGGAAGGCGCGGACTGTGCGTCGCGTCCTGCAAAATTCGACTATAATTCGCGCCGCAAACGACCAGTCGTCGCCCGTTTGGTGTCTGCAGGCTGTTCCACTCTGTGTACGTCTTCGATACTCGCTCGTGTGTGCCCAGTGTCCGTTCGTAACCGCCTAATGACAACGAGGGCGCTGCGTCGTCGCGGTCGCCCTCTACCTTTCGAGAAGCACTTCGTACTTTTTCAGTTCCAGCCTCAAGTAGCGTATTCGTAAGCCCGTCGATAATAGCCACAGTAGGTACCTACAGGTAGGTGCCTGGCTACCGAGCTAGGTACGTAGCCACCTAGCTACCTGACCGCCTACGCAGCGAAGCGAAATCTCCAAAAGCCAGCTTCGTGCATACGCACCGCTGGTAGCGCCTATGTACCGGTACAGGTACACAGCTGGTTCCGTTATCAGTACCGTCCGTAACCCGCTGTCGAAGGTTACGCGTGCGAGTTCTGCCAACGAATCCGCCTTCTTGTTGCGTTGGCTTTTCGAAGTGCTGTTCACGAAGCAGCAGCGAGCGCCGTTCCCCAACTCATACGGAAGAAATGCGTACCTGCGTATGTGGCAGCTGTGGCGACGACACCTTTTGCGCGTTGTGGTTCGCCTCGACGGCGAATTACATTTTAATTTACCGGCCAGTATACCTGTTAACAAGAACGCGTGCGGACTGCGAGTGTCGCCGACTCCGTACCCTTCCGCAAGCGATAACTTTATTGTGCGACGCGACTCTTGTTTTTGGTGCAGCGCTGTGGCCCGGCTGGGCGGGTACGCGTACCTAGGCGAGGTAGTAATTTTGTACTGCCGACTGGCGGCGACGCCGCCGCCCTTCAAACGTGAAAATTAGGGCGTACAAAACGCTGTGAAGCGGACCGTCGATTATGAAACTCTTGCAACGGGAATCGTTTGACGGAGAAGGCGACGACGTGCAGTAGTCGGCGCACGTCGATTCGGGTCTGGTTCGACGATCATTCGTTCGTTCGTTCGTTCGTTCGTTCGTTCGTTCGTTCGTTCGTTCGTTCGTTCGTTCGTTCGTTGCGAGCGTGTTCGACCAACAGCCAGCCGCGGCTACAGAGAGCGCGCCGCCGACAAGGTCGCTCCGTCGTTGCGCGCCCAACGCCACCCGATTCACCGTCCACTCGGAAAAGCAGGTGTAGCGGAAAAATGGATTTGCCGCGCCGCCGCCGGCCCCATTACTTGGACGCGTCGTCGTCTATCGTAGGCGTATATTTTGGGCGCGAAATGACGGAAACGCCAACAGTGGCGTGGCGCGAATGCGGCAAAGCCGGCTGCCGTACGTCAGGCTAATCCGTTCTCTTCGTCGCGTCGCGTCGCGTCGCTTATTTGTTCGAATATAAGACTTAATTCGCCTTTCTCCACCCTCTCCGTGGTCTATTTTCCGTCTCCCTGGCGGCCACGTTTCACTTTATGGCGTTTTTTTCACGTTCGTCGGCTGTTTTCCCTACTCGCTCCGTCGGCTTTGGCGAACGACGACTGCCGTAACCAGAATCAGGCGGAGTATTAAAAATTTGGAGCTGCGAAAATGGCCGTCGAAAGCGGCGGCTCCGACGGACAAAGGGAATGCGTTAATTTTCCGCTGTCGTCGTCGGCGGGTTTTTAAAATTTTAAACGCGCCTCGCTCCCCGCCAACGCAGCCCTCCACCAGCCCCGCCTTTCATTTTCGTTTTGCAAACATTTGCGGCTGACCGCGGACGACATCCTTTTACCGATGAAGATAAAGTCGAGCGAATGATGAAGATTTCACGAGGGAGGAAAAGAAAAAAGAAAAAAGAAAAAGAAAAAAAAGAAAAAAAGAAAAAAAAATATCTCCTCGTTTGGTGACGATTGACGGACCAACAACCGTACGTGGAACCATTTTTTATTCCTCTCATTCGGGCTCAGAAGATGCTATTTTTCGCCATATCCGTGGTCCACAGCTGCGGCTGTTTCTATTCTATCCACTTTTCGCATCAGTTATCAGCATTTTCAACCCAACTCGTTTATGTTTGTCGACCGTCGACTTCATAAAAGGAAAACTCTTAACGCAGCAGCAGCAGCAGTAGCTCCATTAGAAAAAGTAGGTTTTCATAAAATGTAAAATTAGGTAGTCGCTGAAAAGTTATTAGCAAATCGTAATAAATATTAAATTTATTCCGAATTAAGTTCCTATTGGTCCACAATTAGGCATTTTATAGGCGAAATAAAAACGAAAATAGTTTTAACCGGAAGTACCGTGCGACCCATCGTCCGCATCAAAATTTATAGCAACTTATAATATTTATTATAAATTTCGTAGCTATTGATCAAAAATTGATAATTTTATAGCCAAAACAAAAACGAAAATAGCCATGCCGGAAGTACCATGCGACCAATCCGCAACAAAATCGATGGATCCGGTCCTTGGCGCAGTACTAATATTCGTTCTAAATTTCGTGTCAATCGGATAAAAATTCGTAATGAGAAGTTGGCTTTTATAATTTATTTTATTACCGACTGCGACTGCTGCGTCAGAAGGAGGTATTATGTTTGATTCTGTTCCTGGCAATCTAACGAAATTTTGTGTCACTCTACAGCATTCAATATTCATTCATCGTACAAATATAAAATAGGTCTCAAAAAATTCGTATTTTCAAGGTGAGTAACAGGCCAAAAAAAATTGAAAAATTCCCCATGCCAGACCCACAATTTTCATTCAAAATTTGGGGATTTTTTCAACACAAAAAGCAACATGACCAATCACAATCCAAGATTCAACGTATAAGAAAATAACGCATGCTGATTGGGTCTCCCAAAAATTCTTATAGTTATATAAATATTTCATATGTCACCACTTCTCCTAGTAATATATTAGCACCAGTAGATGTATTATGTAGGATTGGCTCATTTAAAGTCTGCTGATGTCTGCTTAATAATAGTTATTGTAGATATTCCACCAGCCCTGGGAATAGAACTGTCGATCAATGGGAATACGTACCTCGATCATCACCATCACCAAAATACGGCTACCTTATACACACAGCCACGGTGCCAGGTGATGGTGACGAGAGTTGACTCCACCTATGTGGTAGCCACACTACTCACCCCAGTATAGCAGTGTGCAGTACGGATCAGTGGAGGCGGAGCTACTAATAGAAGGGTAGGCATGTATGCGAGGGAGCAGTGGATATGTCCCATACATCCCCGCATCACACCTTGTACACCAACCTCCTCGACGCTAGTGCTCAATGCCCTCACATTGTGAGGTGGAGAGTAGACGTACCAGGTGACTGACATATTCCTCCGAGAGATGGCGCCTAGCCACCATCTCTCAGATCACATCGATATCACCAATGTAGGTATTCCACTGGCCTGGGGAATAGAACCGTCAACCGACGGGAATACCTACTTCGATCGTAACCATCACCAAAATACGGCTACTGTATACACACGGCTATGGCGCCGGGTGATTGTGACGAGAGTTGACTCCACTTATGTGGTCGCCACAGTTATAATGAAAAATAATATCAGGAAGGCCTATTTTGGAAAATAAACTGTGATTGGCTCATTTTTAGTCCATTGATATATCTGCTTCAAAATAATAATTATAAGAAAAAATGAAAATACCATGTTTCCAGAATTTCTTTAAACCAACCAATCAGGAAGGTGTACTGAAAAATGAACTGTCATTGGCTCATTTAAAGTCCGTTGATATATCTGCTTCAAAATAATAATTATAAGAAAAAATGAAAGTATCATGTTTCCAGAATTTCCTTAAACCAACCAATAAGGAAGGTGTGCTGAAAAATGAACTGTGACTGGCTCATTTACGGTTGTTAATTGATCTATTATATATAATTATATTTCATATCCCATCATAGATATCAGTTAGCTTTTTATTTCTCTGTGTCCAAGGTCTATATTATGACGGACTGTGTGAGGAGGTATTATACTTACCAAATTGATGCAAAAGTGTTGAACAAATACACAAAAATACAAGAAAAACTGAGGCGAGGTCCAACTTCTGCTTTCAACAAGAATCATCAATTTAGAGAATATCAGATAGGTATGAAAATAACTGAAAAAAAAATGTATATACCCATTTTTTCACATTCTCTTTATTAAAATTTTATAGTTAAAATCAATTTGAAAGATCTAATTAGTTTTCTTCTTAATATTTGATTAAAAGATTGAAATTTACTCATTGACCAATTCAAAAATTTTAAAAAAATTCAAAGTTCCCTATTGACCAATAAGAAAATAGGTATTAATTAAGAAAAAACAATAGGCTGGAAATGAAATTTGATTTTACATAAATATTGCAACATGACCAAGCACCTGTCAATTGAATTTTTTGTATTAGGTATTTCATCATTATCAGAAACTATGAAGGTAAAGAAGAATCGTGGAGGATTGAAGCAACGAGAGAAACATGGGCAGATATTAAAGATTCGCACTAAAAAATATTTGCAGCAGAAAAATCGAGAAATAATTAAATTTTTGAAAAAAAAAATGAAACCGACTGTTTAGGAACACAAAACATAATAGAACTAAAATGTTGAAAACAAGTTTTCTAGGTTTTATAATAGTAATTTTTTATAAAATTAATTTACAACTAACGCAGTCGGTGGCACAAATATTTTTCAAGTTACATACATACATACATACATACATACATACATACATACATACATATATATGTGCGTGTATATATAAAATACAAAATTTTAAAATGAAGCAATTAGATTTCATTTTATTACATATTTCTCAGATGCAATTTGTGGTAAATTTAACATAGATTTGACAATATTCTAATACACAGCATTATTACATCTATTTAAAATATTGGGGTACTAATCATTAAGAATGTTTAAATTACTTATATACCTAATGTGTTGAAAACTCTCCACTGGCCTATTGATTTCAATCCAGTATTGATCTTCATATTAATATCAAAAGCTTTTTGTGCCAGCGACTGCGTTAGTTGTAAATCAGTTTTATAAAAAATTACTATTACAAAACCTAGAAAACTTGTTTTCAACATTTTAGTTCTATTATGTATGTTCTATGTTCCTAAACACAGTCGGTTTCATTTTTTTTTTTTTCAAAAATTTATATTTATACAAATTTGAGTTATTAGTTCCAAAATTTTCCTCGATTTATGAAACGAAAAATGTACTTACCCCCACCCACGGGTTGTTCCACGGCACCAAAATTAATAAGTAAATTTTCAATTGAAAACCTGCTTAAAAAGAAAGAAACTAGCGCAGCCTGTTAAGCTATAAAAACCCTTGCACAGCAAGCTAAACAAAGAAAAAGTAGATTTTCGTTGTTTAAAAATCACCTCTGTCACCAACATTTTTCTAATAAAGTAATATATCAAAAAATTACCCATATCCCACAAATACGATGCATGCGATAAAATATGCCAAGTATCACGTTTTAAAGATATTTTATGGATGTGCAAAAAATCATTATTTTTTTGTGAAATGAAAAATTATTCCAAGTTCTAAAAAGCACAATTTAAGGAAATAATCTTTAGTTTTCTTTCTTGCAGTGACGGGAATTGTGGATTGTGTATAAAAAAAAAAAAAAAAAAAAAAGTCAACCTTATATGAAAAAAAAAAAAATTCCTTATTGCAAAACGAAGTATAGTGCAGTTGTCTACGTTCTGTGGACGAAAATATTAACGGCAATAATTTTAGTGTCCGTGTTCAAATCTGGTGTAGGTACTGCAGCGGGTAGAGGAGTGGGCAAAAATTGACTTTTTTCTGAGATCGTTGGTTTTAAGCGAATACGAGTGGTTTTCTCGATAAAGGATAGAAAATGAATTTTGCAGGACCATTATCAAAAGGGTAAAAGAGGAAAAATCACACCGAATAGCTAATTGCTAAGTTGGGAACAAATTGAAACAAATTGACCAATTAAAAACAAAATTGGTAGGTCTGGTCCTCGTATGAGGGGTAGATACTGTTTGTACTAAATTTCGTGACTATTGAAAGATAATTGCAATTTTTATTGAGATAACATGAAAAATTAGCACCTCTCATTGCCCGAGGGAATAAACCATAATACCGATAGAAACCAAATTTGGAATCACGTTCGATATACTTCGGATCGATACGTGTACCAAATTTTGTGACTATAGCTTTAAAATTACTCAATTTTAATATACGTAGATACTCGTAGCAAGTAGAAAAAACCTGCCACGATTGGGATTCGAACTTGACTTGCCTGAGGAGGTAGAGAACAATGCCGTGACACCCAGCGACGACGTTTGGTGTATGAAGAAGAAACTTGGGTTGAAAAAACAGGCACCGTTGATAAGCGATGTTGGTACAAGAACCGTGCCACGTTTTGTTGGCGCTTGTAACTGCAGTAAAATCGTAGATATAAGTAATTAAAAACGAATTTTTAAAAGATGAGCTTTTATTTTTATTTTTTTTGACTTTCGCCTCGTGCGAAATGAACGTTATTTTGTGGCGGAAGGTTGGCTGCCTGCCGTATCGGTAATATCGGTATATTTTAAAATCGCAGGTACCGAGTAGCGTAAAAGCTTATAGTAATTTAGCGCATTCGTAATTTTATTGTGCTCGCTAAATAAAACGTATAGAATGGTGGGTACCCGCGCGTTATCGCAGCTCCGTCGGATGTCGATGTCGATGTCGATGTCGGGTTTCGGTTTTAATCGGAATAGTAGAGTAGGCGTAATAAATCGAAAATGGCCACTTTCTACGGTCGGCCGTAACCTCGGTGGTGACGGACCCGACGCGGTCGTCTTATCTCAATTAGGTCTACGGATATTGAGGCCGAAGCGTGTGCGTAGAGATATTTCGGATTTGAATAAAAATTCGCTGTCGCATCGAGAACGTGCGATGACGTTGCCTCGGCGGATTTCCGATTTTTCAACTTCGAAATATTTCGCATAATTTAGGATAGTCGCAGATTGTTGGCGCGGTATTTTTAAACATCCAAACATCTGGCACCTTACTGCGGGTGTCGCGTCCGTACCCACGTCCGTGTAAACATTTTCAGCGTTGAAAAACAACAGCAACCACGGTAGGTAATGAAAATAATGAAAACTTAGGTAGGTACTTTAATGAAACGTTGCAAAGTGCAGTTTCGCCTGTGCACGAATAAGCCGCAAACAAGTCAAAAGTAGTAAAGGGTGAATTTCTTCCGCACAAAATGTGGAAAACGAAGACCGCAGTATGGGCGCCTGATTTTGAATAAGCTTTTATTTCAGTTCAAGTCGTCGCAAGTTTGGTACGTGTCCGAGCGGTGCTTTCTGCTGTCGTCGTTCGCTCTTATTGTTTCGTACGTGTATAGTGGGGAGGAGGGCGGGGGCGTGCGTACCTTGCGGCCCTACACACGTCGACCACGAGTAATCGCGCACGCCGCCATCCACATTGAAATGGGTTCTGCTTGCATCAGTAAGTTGTGATTTCGACCTCGGCCGAGCGATTGGAATTTAATTGAATTTGAAAGGACCGTGTTGTACGGTAGTAGCTACAGAGTCGGAGCCGAGTTCATTCGACTCCGATTTTGAATGCTCGTCCGGCGGTCGAAGTACCTACCTATCCGTTGGTGTGAAATCATTTTTACGGTGGTTTTTAGCTGCGCTTTCGGGACGAGCGGAAGGAGGCAAATTATTGAAAGTTGATTTCGAGTCCGACTGTTACGGTGGGGCGGCTACTTTTTTCGCTGTCGAGATTATCGTACGTTTAACCAATTTCGTTAAGATAGGTACCTAATTTTCCCATACCCAGTAGCCTATTACTTTTTCTCGACAAACTGTCAACTTTTTCTCCGGTGTTTATCGGATCCGTCGTTGGAAGAGTGGCGATCCGTTTCTGCGTTTTTCAACCTGCGAATTGCCGCCCTTTCGCATATTATTATGTGTAGGGTGTACGGCATAAAACGAAATTTTGAAAACAAACTCGAGGACGTACGTCCGTACGGATCGGGGCGAACCTTAACGTTCGTACCCTTCGGGTGCATACGTCGGTCTGGTTCGAAGGTGGGCGGAAGCATCCTCCCGTCATTTTGCCAATCGGCTGGCCACGGCTTTTTGTGACTTTTCATCGTACGTCGTGCAAAACTCTTTTGCAACCAACGCAACCAACGCAACCAACGCAACCAACCAACCAGCGATGCGGGTAATTAGAAATTCTGTCGATTCGATTGTAGCCGAAATCTACCTTTTTGACTGGCATGCGGTCGCCTACTTTTTTTTTTTTTTTTTTTTTTTTTTTTTTTCTCTCGTTATTATCATTATTTACGCGTGAAAATGATGAAAATGTCGCGATGTGGCGACGGGCGCGTCCAGCGTATGAATGTGTAGGTAGCCGAAGCGAAGGGCGGCTGGATTTCAGTGTGTAGCGTTGCGCGCAGGTAACGTGGAAGCGAAAAATCGCTTAAGGCGCGTCTACCGCGGGTGTACGGGCGACAGTCAGTTCGTGTCGGAAACGGTGCGTTCGACGCGGTAACGCCGTTTTTTGTTCACGTTAGCCTAAGTATACCGGCGGAGCCGTTGCTATTTAATTAAAAATACCTAATAATATAAAATCGCCTATCGTTTGGGTCGCGTCGATGGCGACGAACGTAATTTTTGCGGCGACATCGTTACTACGGCGAGTCGCGATCTTCGGTCGCGGCCGGCGAGAAACGTTCGCAACGAATTTTTCGCCGTCGCGCCCTGCACACGAGTCGCGTCCGTAAAATCGACCGTAAATTACAAAACGTCGCGTCGATTCCTTTTCCCCCCCACCATTTCACTCTTTATTATCCGCCGATCGTTGGGCTTTTCGATCGTAAAAATAGTATATAACTTATTTGTATTAAATTTTACGTAGGTACTTGAAAACACGATTAAGACTCGTATAATGATAATAATAATAATAATAATAATAATAATTAGTAATAATAAAATCTCGAATTTATAGTGAAGAAAATACCACATTAAAAATTATTTACCTGTCGCGTTTGGGTTTTTGAAAAGTTTTTGTCACTCGCGAATAAAGAAAATGGGTGGTGGAAAACGAAAAATTGGAAAAACAAAAGAATCCGAAAAGAAAAAAACCGAAACCAAAAAAAATTAGAACCAAAATAAAATCAACAAAACGAAACCAGCGAGAAGAACGGATGGTCGAGCGTCGATCGTGCGTTTCGATTGATTTGTTTTTTTTAGCGTGTGTTGAGGGCTGTGCTGCGAACCGTTTAAGCTTTTATAATGTGCGCTTCACTACCGTAAATGCGAAGCATCTTCGTGCCCGACCGTTCATTTATACCGCGAATTAAGCGCCCCGTTGGTGGTTGCCTTTTTTTGTTTTCTCTCTCTCTCTCTCTCTCTCTCTCTCTCTCTCTCTCGTACTCCCCCCACCCTCACTCTCTCTCTTTACGTTCCTCGCTCTCTATTTTTCTCTCCCTGCCGCCTAATATCAACCCCCTCGAAAATGAAATAACGTTTACACCTCCGCGTAAGTGGTGGCTGTACACTTTTTCGAAGGTGCGGTACGGCATACGGCATACGGCATACGGCATACGGCATACGGCGGTGCACCTTCGAAGCAGGCGTCGGCCGGCCAGGCAGGACGATGGCGAGGAAGAAATGCGAAGCTGCAAATTTTTTCGTTTATTTCCTGCAACGCGTACCCGCGTCGCTGATCGACGTTTGCTCCCAATGCGGCTTCGAAGGAGACAAATGCTGCGTGTATTTGACGACGAGCCGGCGATGTAAGGAAGACGCGAAAGTTGACGGACGACCTCGTCGCCCAACTTGCGGCAGGTGTAGAGGAGGCCATGGGAGACGGTATCCCTCGATGTAGGGCGGCGATAACGTCGTTGTCGTATCGAACATGGCAGCGCCAGCATCAGCACCAGCACTAACAGCGCCAACAGCACTAGCGACAGTCTTAATCGAAGTGGTGCATCTGGCCGCTGATGTCTTTCGAGTAGTCGGCAATTGCGCCAAGGACGAAGCTTGTTGCGTCAGCTTGTTGTTCAAATTTAGGGGGTGTCGGTGAGATTCGAGGTTGGATCGTAGACACCGAGTCGGCGGGAGAGGGTCTCGTATGAAAACTCGACTCGTTTGGTTTCGCGGTTTTTAATTCGAACGCTTTAGCGTAACCTGCGCCAGAATGGTCGTTTGGTTGGTTCATGTCGTGATAACGAACTCGAAACCTCCGATCAGCTTACTGCGATACATGAGGGCGACCGTCTGTCGCCGAGTGCAGCGGCTACCCTTATCGACGGCATTCGCCGACTCCGGTTCAAAAATGAACGTAAATGCGATTCGTATTTCGGTTATTCTTGCGCCTCCGCCTCAACGTGTAGCCTCCATAGCGGGTGCAGAATTGGCGGTGAAGTGGCCGGCGGCCACCGCGGCCCGAGCAAAACGTTCGACTGTTGAAACCAATTTGGGATACCAGGCCTGTCCACATACGGATACCGGTACCCGCAATAAGTCGATGACTAGTTGTCGCCGAGGAGCCCACCGAGAAGACAGCGAATGAGCAGCTTCGTCGTTTTTGGCTTTTGACTACGCTAGCGCTGGGAGCTAGCGCTGGGAATGGTCGGTGCTGTGCGAAAGGTCAAATGACGCGCCTACAAACGAACGTTGCCAAAACGTCGAGTGAGAACGACGCCGTGTATACCCGCGTAGGTAGCCTAATAATTGTTATTAGTAGCTGGTTCACCGAGCTTTGCGCGGATGTAGAAATTAGAACAAATTTTGTTAATTTAATTCAAGCCGGAAAATATGAAATTAAAGATTGCGGCTGTAATCTCAAATTACTTTATTGGTCTTAAATCGTAATGAATCATAAGCAGCCTAGGTCTACCAAAATTCGCTAAGAAAACCTTACCTATCCGTTACTTTTAGCCGGGCAAATTTTTCATCATTCGTGGTTATCGCTTACTGCACTGATGGATAAATTGAGTCGCTCGTATTTCTGTTCAACAAATTTTTGCAAACTTGGAACTTACCTAAATTGTTTTTTCGTAACCAAAAATCCCTTTCCTATAAATTTCAATAACGTTGGTCTAGTTTTTTTCAGAATGCGGTTACTTACATACGTTTGGTCTTTTTAATGTGTAAACATTCTTGCTCTCCAGTCCGCTTCCTCCCGGGTGTAAAAAAATATTAAGATACAAAAAAGTTGAGATTGCATAAAAAAATTGCGCAGCACACTGTCCAGTTTCAAATTCTGTTTGTCATATAATACACATACACACACTCACAAGCAGACATCTGTGGCAAGTTGGCGGCGCGTTACATGCATGCGCACATACAAGCTAGATACATATTAATCGTGTTTCAGCTGAATGTTTACACATTACATATGTGAGGGGGGACCCTCGCACGCCTTTTTTTAAAATATTCACGAGGTTACAGGATGTTTGTGGCTGTTTGCGCGGGTAGGGAATTACGTTCGCTCTTATTGGTTTGTTTGATGGTCGTTTACACCAAACAAGCAAAAAGAACGTTTGTCCGTCCGTTCGCTCGTTCGTTCGTTTATCGTAAACGTTGCTTTTTAGTGTAGGATATATGTATAATATGTATATAAATATGTATATTGTAAGTAGGCTACTCGGCACTGGTCGCGTAGCTGCCAGCCACTGGCCGCCCAGTAGCTGGTCGAAAGAAATTGTTCGCGAGCAGTGCTCGTTTCTTAGAATTTTCGTTTTCTAAACTCGACGATGACTACACATTCGTTGCCTCGGCCTGTCCTTTGTGCGCCTCTTTGAAAATGGCGTAATCGACGTTTCGATTGGCGTGCTCCGGTTCAGACTTGCATCCGATTCAGCCGGCTATTATTTCGGTAGTTTCCTTTTGGTGCGTTTACAGAGGCACCACGCATCTCGACTGCCGAGTCGGTCCTTTGGTCGGATTACCTGTGTGTCGGTATTTCCGTCTTTCGGTGACTCACGTCACGACTAACCACCGAGTCGGTGAATTTCAATTTTCACGCGGAACGCGCGTAGCTATGGGTAAGGTACTTGAAGCTACGCAGTCGATTTGCTTTCCTCCAGAAATTCTGTATTCTTGTTTCACATTTTTCTTAAAAACTACCCGACAAATGGGCATCGAAATTTTACCAAACTTTTACTCGCGTAATGACGGTCTATCGTGTGAATTTCAGCCGATCCTCCTCGTAGTTTCATCTAAAACTAGAAAAAACCAATTCACCTGGAATTTTTTGTGTTCCACTTTTCTCGGAAACTACTGGACCAACGGGTACTAAACTTCTTTCAGACCGGGTCCTATACAAAAGACTACGTGTCTTGAAAATTGCAGTCCTATCGCCTCGGTGATTTTCTTAAAATCGTGAACCAAAAACTTAGGTGATACGTATACATGTATACATGTATACGTGTATCAGGTAGCTACCTGTGTTACGGGTAATGATGCGAATTGGTCATTCACGCGAATACCCGCACATTAACGTGAATGTCCAACTTGGCTCAGTAATTCTCGGTTGGCCAATCATTCATACTCTGTACACAACCTTATGTGCATTTATTTTATGCCTCCATGCGTGACGGGTGATTAGGTGCGCTGGATTGTTTTTTTTTCTGTCTCCCAAATGAGAAAATAATTTCTTCACGCCTTTTTTATTTAAAAATAATATGCAGCTCACCTAACCTCCCCCCCCTAAACGGATCCTAATTCATAAATTTATTTCGTTTCTATGTTTTATTTTTTCCTTTTTTATTTTTTCCCTTTTTATCTATCGACAATGTTCGATAATAATTAGCAAAGTAGTAATAATGAGCGACTGTAGACTAGTCATCTTTTCCTTAAGTGAAATTTAGTCGAATGTTTTTTTTTTTTTTTTTTTTTTCCTAACAATACATATTTTTGAATTTTTAAGGGCGGCGGAGAAGGCTTCCTCAGAATGTGTGGTCTTGGCCAAATCATTTAGACTTCCCCTCTGGATAATTCGGATGAAAGTATTCAAAATTAACAACATTGGCTCCGTGAATGCCTGTTCATTGACGTTAATGTCCAAACATATGGCGGGCATTCACGTTATTGCCAATTCTCTTCACATTCATCGATCTCGATCTGAAATATTGAAAAATACGTTTGTTAATTATCGATCTTTCGATCTTTATGAATTGAATAATTAATGTACTTACCTTCGTCAAAACACTCTATATGGTTACTAATTTGACATTTTATCTCATCTCGTATTTATTTTCAAATGTTTATTTATTTACGTCGTCGCAATGTTACCAATTTTTATTATCATACTAGACTTACGTGATGATTTGTTTACCTTTGGATTTCATCTGTCGCGGTCGTGCTCGGTTCAGAGGATTGTACAGGGTTGCACAGGGGGGGGGGGTGTTGAGACCACCAGTCTTCTTCCCCTCACACTCCTGCGAGCACTCGACGTGACGTTAATTACGCTAACTGTTTTACAAACTTTTACTCGCGGCTACCTACATTGATTCTCACGTTGACGCTCATTCGTGAGACTTGCTACCTGTTCGTTACATACGTACGTACGTTTCATACTTTGTACGTTACATATGTTCTCTGCTGCAATCAATCGCACACTTTTCAGACGCGTAACTTCGTCAACATAATTTCGTTTACTTAAACTTCTTCAATTCTGTCCACTTCAACCTCCGTAAGTTTCGAGTTGAAAAATTACGAAAAACTATCTATAATTATCGATAGTTTTGATTTTGATATAAATATCCATCTATCGATGTTTTATTGGTAAAAATCGATTTTCTGGCAATTTTTTGTTTTCCAGTTTTCTCGGAAAATCCTTTATTGATAGGCACCAAACTTCTTTCAAACCTGTTCGCATATAAAAACAATCTTTCATTAAAATTTTCATTCATTTCTGTTTGGTAGTTTCCGTAAAACCGTGAACACAAAATTTTTTCTAGTAATTTTGCTTCTCCAGTTTTCTCATAAACTACTGAACAAATAGGCGCCAAACTTCTATCAGACCTGCGCCAACGTATTGATAATCTATTGTAGAAATTTTAGTCCGATCCCTTCTGTCGATTCCTCAATATTCTGTGAAAAACGAATTTTCACTTTTTTTGGAAACTACTGAATCAAGAGGCTCCAAACCTCTTTCAGGCATACTCTTATGTGATACGAGGTATCTTTCTTTAATACTTCCGTTCTATCGGTTTTGTGGTTTCCTCAAAATCATGAACACAAAATTTTGAGAAATACACACACATACATACGTACACGCACACATACACATACACCCACGCACATGGACGCACGCACGCACCCATTCATTCGTAATTATACACGTACATACTTGTTATCATTAAAAAAAAAATTGGTCAAAATGGGAAAATGATGCCGATAGTTTTCTTTTCTCATGAAATGGGTAATTTTCATCATTCCCATCCCTAACCCTTTCGTTAGGTCAATTTTAATGCCACGTTTGCTAGCAAAACTGGGTAAAAAATATAATTATGAAGGCGTACTTATTCGTAGACGGATTTTTTTTAATTTTTTAATTTTTTTCTATTTTTTTTGGACATATTTTCACGAGAAGTAAATATTATTTCGTTGCGGAAAGTTTGGCTGGAGTATTGGTATATTTTAAAATCGTAATAGCGAGTCGAATAAAAGCATATAAAAAAAAAAAAAAAACCTGAATTCCAATTAATGAAAAAATTGTAAAATAATATCCATGGTAATCGATATTTGGGTTGATAGTTATCGGTAGCTGACAAATATATCGATTTATCGATATCCGTAACAAAAATATCGATCTATTAATGTTCGTTGTAGAAAACCAATTTTACAAAAATTTTATTGTTTTCTGGTTTTCTTGGAAACTACTGAACCAATAGGAACCAAACTCCTATCAGAGGCGGTCCTATATAAGGAATACCTCTCATGAAAATTTTAGTCCTATCTGTTCGGTAGTCTTCTCAAAACTGCAAATACAATTGTGGAATACCTTGTCGTGAGAGATATTCTCACCAGAAGGAAATTCAACAGAATTTAAGCGTGCTCAGCCACTTCGTACACAAGTACGGGTAAGCCAAAACGAAGGCGAACACTGTCGATTTTAGAGCCGGTTTGGGTGGTTTATATACGGCTTATTTGCACGCACATAAACACACGTATGTAAGATAATACGTACGTCAGTGAGGGCGGCCAGGTCGCATCATCCCCTATCATGATAAAAGATGGCTGGCTGGTTCGTGTACGGATTGTGACATTGTTTGGTGATGTCACAATTCGGTACTCGTACATTACCTGTATGTACTTGCAGGTAATTACGATCCAACGTATTTTGTGTGGTTTAATGTCACGAGGACGATTATTTGCCTGCCTTTTGGGGCGGCGACTGTCGTCGAGGGGTCCAAGCCCCTTTACCTCATACCGTTGAGTCCCCACAACAATTTTTTCCAGCATTTTTATTCTCCAGTTTCTCAAAAACTACCAAATTGATATCCTCTGTTTTTCCTTCTTTCATTTTTTCTAGTTAGTTTTTTTTATTCTTCCACTTTCTGTGAGAAACTGTTTGTTGTACGGTGCCAGTTGATGCGCCTAAGTGTGGGACTTGTCCCTGCCTAAGGCCAGTTTCATGAAAGTCAATAACCAGTTAAATCACAGTTTAGTACGAAATTTATAGAGGAAACAATGGTTTAGTTGATGACTGAGACTCAACCGAGTTTTATGCAACTAGTACTTAGCCGTATTCACACTCCCCGATTGAGAATTTTGCATGGCACGATCGTGAAATTGTATAACCCAGTAGGTCTGTTCTTCGTTCTTGCACTAATATCCGCGGAAAATATGCGGTTGTACGTACAAAAAAATAAACTTTTATGCGCTGTAATCAGTCCGTACATGAGTGCCGACGAGTATTCGGTCTATTGGTCTGGGTGTCGGTATAATTCATGCCTACGTCGATATGATGATACATTCGAAAACTAATTGGTTGTTTTATTACAAAAAAGTACCTGGTTCACGGATCTCTGCTCGGATGTGGAAGATAAAAGAGATTTTGTTAATTTAATACCAGCTTGGTCATAAATCGTAATAATCGGACGCAGCCTAGGCCCAGCAAAATTCGCTAATAAAACATCGTAACATTTCATCGTTAGCTGTTACCACTTCTATTGATGGATAGATTGACAAGCTCATATACATATGTGTATATCTGTTTAACGAATTTTTTCAAACTTAGCACCTATGTAGACGCTTTTCTCCCACTCGAAAACTCCTATCCTGCAATTTTGTTGAGCTACCTTATTGGTATAGTTCTTCAAAACGCGATTACAGACATTACTACATAAAACCATACATATTTACAAACAATTATTGCTCGTATTATAGTATAATATAGTATAGTAGAGTAGAGTATAGAATGGGATGGGAAGGGATGGGATGGGATGGGATAGGATAGGACAGGATAGGATAGGACAGGATAGGACAGGACAGGATAGGATAGGATAGGATAGGATTGGATAGGATAGGTTAGGATAGGATAGGATAGGATAGGTTAGGATAGGATAGGATAGGATAGGATAGGATAGGATAGGATAGGATAGGATAGGATAGGATAGGATAGGATAGGATAGGATAGGATAGGATAGGATATTAAGATAGGAAGGATAGGTAGGGTAGGGAGGTTAAGGATAGATAAGATAGATAGGGATAGGAAGATAGGATAGAATAGGATAGGATAGGATAGGATAGGAATAGGATAGAATAGGATAGGATAGGATAGGATAGGATAAAGAGGATAGGATAGGATAGGATAGATAGGATATGAATAGGATAAGATAGGATAGGATAGAGAGGATTGATAGGAATTGGATAGGATTGGGATAGGATTGGAAGGTAGGGTAGATAGGATTGGATAAGGAGTAGATAGGATAGGAATAGGATAGGATAGGATGAGATGGGATAGATGGGATAGGATAGATAGGATTGGATAGGATAGGATAGGATAGGATGGGATGGGATGGGATGGGATAGGATGGGATGGAATGGGATAGGATAACGATATTTATTCATATTTAATTGCGTGTTAAATACATTGGCCAACTTGTTTTTTTGAGGTATCGAATTCGAATTTGATGTTCAGTTTTCTGTCGACGCCCTCCCCCGACGTTAAAAAATTAGGCTAATTTTAAGTGTTCATTTCGTATTTTACAGCGTAGTCTATTGGAGGGTGAGTATGTGATTTAAGGTGCCGAGTTGGAATTTACCGATTCTTTCACCTTCACAGGAATGAAAAAAGGGGCCAATTTTCACTGTTCATATTCGGCGTTTGGTACCTATAATGTATCGTCATATTGTACGTTCTTCGATGTTAGGTAATTACGTTTCTTGAGGCATGCTGATGTCGTATAGAGTAGTGAGGAGAGTGCCGGTTGACCTGTGTTTTTGGCATTTCTCGATGTCGACACGCCAATATTTTCACCTCGCTGGTATGCCAATAGTGGGGCTGGGATGGAAATCAGCTTATTATACACACATCGAAAAACTCTTTCGGCCCGTTACGGGTAGGCCCGATATACCCGGCATTATCGTTACTCACCCAGAATGTGGCGGATATTCGACGCATTTGGTGGAACGCCGGTCATCGATAGGCCGCACCGCCACCGCCGCCGCCGCCGCCGCCGCCGCCCTCTCGATCGTAGAACACGTTTTAAACGCGAAAACCTTTTTTTATTTGTCCCAAGTGGCGTTCGCGCCAAATTCGTTGGACGAAAAACTCGAAATACGCGACGGTGGAAAACGAATCTCGCTGTCGGCGCTTCAGTGTGTGGGTACAGCGATCTGAATTTTCACTTTTTTTTTTTTCGTTTTTTTAGTTTAGTTTGGTTTTGAAGCTGATGGAAAAAACGTTCACTGGCAGACGAACGCGGCCGGGTGCGTTATCTCGTCTGGACACAAATCGCAAAACTCGCCGTAATGAGACGTGATTTCGAAATAATTGGACGAGCGAATTGAGATTGAAATTTGAGAACGAATATTACGGGGCGAGAGAGGACGCGACGTGACTGTGCTGGTCTGCGTCGAGAACTGGTTGCGCTTGGGCGAAATAACGCAGCGTGTTACCTTTATGCAACCGCCCCCGCCCCGCCATTTCCTTCGACCCCTTCACCGTCCGTTCTCTAACCTTCTCTCCGTACACCAACTATTAATCAGGCACCTTTATTAATTAACAAGTTTGGCCGCCGAGTAGCGTGTCGATTATTTTATCCTTTTTTTTCTCTTTTCGTTTTTCTTTATTTTTGTATTTCTTCGAACGTTGGCGCCGCGCTTTCCGCTAAAATAGCGGGGGTGTTTACGTTTGGGTAGAATTTCGCGTATTTTTTTTAGTTGGTTTTTTTTTTTTTTTTTTTTTCTTTTTTTTGTTGTTGCACTCGCTGTTTGTTTCGATTTGTTTTTGTCGTTGTGTTTCCGAGAAGCGGTGCACGTACCTAATTATTTCTCGCGACTGGCAAAAGCGTATTCACGCATTCGCTGCTGGTTGGCCAAAAAGACGGCATAGAAGTACCTTCGTACATGTCATATCCACCTGTATCACATTGCGTACCTACATAAGTGTGTAATCCTGTCGGTATATTGGTGGAACGACTAAACGAGTGCAGACTGCAGCAGCCCCACCGTCCTGTGTGTGCGTATACGACCCTAACGCGAGTCCAAATAATGTTTCAAAACCGCCGCCGACGGCGCCCCCACTGCGAATTGCGAGCATCGCCGAGTACCTACGCACCTACGCACCTACGCAGCACCTACACCCGTATCTTTAGTCTAATTATCCAGTTGGCCGAATGCCGATAATTTCGCGCTGACCGTACGTATTAATTGATTCCTTTGGTAGCAGCGACGATAAGGTTGGCGCTGAGCGCCGTAATACTTGCGATTGCGGCGGCGGCTACTCTCCGGTCGGCTGACTAACTGCGTCCGTCGTTGACCGTGCCCACTCGACATCCATTAGTTACCCGGCCAGTGGGTCACCACCCGCCTTAGGTATTTGGGGCTAACTGCGGCTAACAAGACGAGTGGCTGCTCGTGCGTTGGCTAAAGACATCTTTCTCCGCTACACGGTTGAGCGGTGCGCCGTCCGCACCGTCAGGCGTTAACAGAAACGCAGCGCACGGTTACGCGCTCGTCGACGATGGCTTCGGCCTCCTCCGAAATAACGTACGTGGGCTACGTACCCAGCCGCAGGTATGTAGGTAGGTAGGTAGGTTATGGGTGGGTGGGTGGGTGGGTGGGTGGGTTGGTTGGTTGGTTGCTTGCTTGCTTGCTTGCAGGCAGGTACAGCTGTAGGCTTACAGCTGTAGGCTTTCACTATATAGCATCCAAGGTGTAGTGGTGCACCAGTCAACAAAGATGATTTGTGGTTAGACATGTCGGCGCTAAATAGGCAACCGCGGCCTACCTTTTGACGTGCTTCGCTTTGCGTTTACGTACGCTATCCTTGCGAATTTAAGGGACGTCTGTATCGGATGTATTCTGAATTGGTCAGCTCCGAGCAGAAACGTCGAAAGTACGCGCATTAAGGTAGGTTAGGGTTGCCCACTTTTTCGGCGGCATGTCTTGACATTGAAAAGTGCGTTGGTCGTACGGCGCTTTGCTGCTCCAGTGGTATACGGGCGGTCAGAGGCTGTACGTACCAGGTAGGTGTACCTACTCGCCAGTGTCGCATCTTGGTCGCCCACCCGGGCCACGTCTGCGCGAAATGCGTCCTTCTCCGAATCTGCTTTTCACGCCTACCCGCGTCTCGACGTGTCTTCGATGAAATTAATTTTATGGCAAAACGTGGCTGCCGTTTGGCGTGCGTACGAACGCGCGACGAAACGCTTCGACACTCGCTCGCCGTTCCACTCGCTGGCCAACTGACGAGCCGAACAGCGCTTTCGACGAGTAGGTAGTACTCTCGGGCGCTGAGCCCAAAAACCACACCTACCACCCAGCGAACGCACCGTTTCACGAGTGCGAGAAAGTTGTCCGCCGTTCAAAATGATTGACTGATCGACGGTACTGCTCCTCACCCACACCGTTTTGGTTGCGGCTGTAGAAAATTTTTCTATTTTCTAACGCTTCCGCGGTGGATGGAGAAGAAAAACAAAAAACTACGGGATAGAGTTGAACGATCTGGACGGTGTAAACCGACCTGTAGGCTGCGATTCGGTGTTGTTAGGGGGCGGGATGGGTAACGTGCGGCTCTGCTCTGTCTGTTCGGCGCGAATCGTTTCGCAAAATGACTGTTTAGCGAACGAATCGAGTCGAATTGGTACCACTGTCGGTAGCCTGGTGGGGTACCTGGGTACCTACCATCCACGCGAGAACGATTAAGTCTATCCGGAAGAACCCTGCCGAAAAGTCACCTTTTTTTCGCGCGCGTGCCGATCGGCCGTATTTCATTAGCGCCCTAATTCGTAGGTGCGCAGTATGCGTCAGCAGTCGTCAACCTGGATGAGCGGCGCTTCTTTCGCGCCGACGACACCACAGTCGTGTTTGCGCACACCGTACACACACCTCTGTGGTCGAATGTCGGCGTTCCTTTTGCACTTCGCAGAAGGTGAAACGAAAGTAAAACAACTTTTACGAATAGAGTGCCGCCGAACAACAAACTGACCTTTTTCTTAACCGGTTTTGCGGTACTACTCCCTGCGAGTATTTGCTATTCGGACTTTGAAAAATTATGTCGCTACCAAATTCTACCGAAGTTGTTTTCGCAATGCCGCGAATAACATCGTATAAACACGCCGTGTCCGTAAACGCGTCGTTTCATTATGTGCGTACGGTCAGTATAGAGGCCGTAGTAGGGTAGGCCGCAGGAAAATTCCCTCCCTCCTCTTCGCGTAGCTAAAAGATTGAAACTAGACTCAAATGCTGTATATTGCCGGGGTGATTCATGCTGTAAAAAGTTCCAGCACCCTGTAACCCCTAAAAAAGGGTTTCAAAGTCCGTTTAACTTCGTAGACTGTTTTAATTTAGACATTGACATCAATGTTGACGTTGAAAATGCCCAACTTCAGGGTTTTGGGGTGCGTTTAAAAACAATTGAAAATGGTCCGAAAAAGAAAAAAAAAATCAGCGAGAATACAACTGCGAGAAAGAAAATGAAAATTGAAGGTAAACGAAAACGGAAATTTTCACCCCTCATATTTTATTGCGTGATCCAACACAGGGCATATTTTTTGGGCCTCTGATTTCGAATATGATGTTTATTTTTACAGTAAGCTTTTATTCTACTCTTTCAATTTGTTGAAGTACACCGGATGACCAACTTCAGCGCTGCTTTCACGTGTTGCGACTCCCGCACGCGTACACTTATATCCGTTTTTATCAGTTGTTTTTTTTTTTTTTTTTTCTCTTTCGCCAGTATTTTTGTTTTGTTATTATCAACTTTTATTCTACTCGCTACTGCAATTTTAAAATATACCAATACTGCAGCCGACCTTGCGCCACAGAATAATGTTTATTTCGCATGAATCTAAAGGCAAAAAATTAAAGAAAGCGTATCTTTTAAAAATTCGTTTTTAACTTAATTTATTTCATTCAGCTCGTTCCTCGACCCAAGGGACTCCAAAACGAGCTTACATATTAAATTTTCATATTTTATTGTATGATACGTGATTCTCCATATATTCTCAAGCGCGGAGTTTAAATTTGACAACCAATTTTTTATTCTACCAGTTCTTTTATCGGCAAGAGCTTCACAAGGGGGCCAAATTTTAACTTTTCATATTTTATGGTGTGATACATCATCCGGAATGTTATTTGGTTATTTGAAGCGCAGAGTTCGAATTTGTCGACCATTTTCTCATTCGCCTCATTCTTCGACCTCGGAAGTTCTGAAAGTGGGTCCAACAGGCTGTAACCTGAATGAAATTTCAGGGTAGACAAACACCACATTGGGGAGGGCTATTTTTTTTTTTCTTAGATATGTGATATTACGATATGGCCGTAGAATGGGAAATTCGGGCCGGGGAGAAAAATTTATGAGTTCCAAAAAACTGCAAATCTCATTTGTTTTCAATGCTGTACCTAGAATTTATCTGTGGGAAAAGTTTAATAGTATTGGAGAATTGACAATTTCGCGTGGGGAGCGAGCGAAACAGTTTTTTTAAAAGGGCTTTTCAAGAAAATCTTTTTTTTTTTTTTCCCCAAATGCTGAGCACCTAAAAAGTCTAAACGGGGAAATTCTCCCTTCCCTCTCTCGTACAGCCTGCATATTACCTACGTATATTATGTCCTATTATATGTAAGTGGGTGGGAGGAAAGGAGAGAAAATATCAACCAAAAAACCTTATAATAATAGGCAACCACAATTTCATTTCACCTCGATACGATCCTGAATACCAAATAGGATTGATGAAAATGTATTGAATCAAACAATCCGTGTTTCTAGTTGCCACAAAAAAATTTCCATATTGAATAGTCACAAAAGTGAGAAGTTTATAAAAATGGGTTTGCTGGAGCCTGGAGGGCGAAGTGTATTTAATTTTTGATTTTGTTGCTAGAGGGGCCAATAGCCGTTACTGCCTTCTGGCCCCCTTTGGTTACGGTCCTTGGGTCTAATTTTGATTTTTTGTATACACGCCCTTGAATCGTTTCGTATATTATGAGACAATATTCCAAAACATAGGATATAAGTTTTTAGTTTGCTGCGGTTTTGTGTAGCCTGACTAAGTCTTTTCAATGTTTTAGCAGGTTTTCGAGAGAAACCCGCCAACTCATTTGAAACTGAATTCGTGGCCGAAATTTTTTCCATTCGATTCCGCCATATTGTTTTCAGTTCAGAGATCGATTTAACAAACCGCATGGGGTTATCCTATTTGCCTTCCCTCTTATGCCTCCCCCCAAATAGGATACATTGTTACCCTCTTGCTCGTGGTATAGGCACCAGTGCTTCACCACTTTGGCTGTTTCGTTATAGCAAAAATATCTTTGTCGGAATGTTTTTGTGTGTGTGTGTGTGTGTGTGTGTGTGTGTGTGTGTCACGAATTAAGATATTACTTATATTGTGTAACACCTAATCGCTGCAACGCGTCGATGAATGTGAAAAGCGTCTACAACGCTAATAACAGATAATAAGAACGAATTAAGCAGAAAACTAGTCCAGTTTTCAATTTTCGGAATTTCGGTTAAATTTTTTACGTTTGAATGTGCAATTGAAAAAAATTTTTTTTGTCGTTTTCATGTATTTGGCCGGGGAAAAAGAGGGGCACGTGATGCATATTCAGGGTTAGTCCTTCGAGAAATTCGTTTCGGAAGTATAGAGTACGATTAGGTTGTTTGGGGGGATGGGTGGGGGGGGGGGTGGTTGTTTGCTTGACTTTCGGTCTTTCGGTTGGCCGTAGTCTTTGCGCCTATCGATGCCTTAACGTGTTTTAGTCGCGCGTATGGTAGCAGCGGCGCAACAAATTGGCCGCACGATCGTCGCTCGGAAACAAGGCGTGAGCGTGGTCCGCGGCGGGCGGCAAAGGTTTCGATGGGGCCGGGGATGGAGGAGACTAATTGGAGTAAGGCGCGGTGCGGTGCAGCCAAACAAATCGGCGGTAGAGACGCCGTAGACAGCCGGGCTGGGGAAAGAAAAATAATCGTTTACGCGCGTTTATATTGCGGGCGGTTTTGGCGGCGGCGGCGGCGGCGGCGGCGGCGGTGTGCACCAAGGGGCGCGGGCGTGAGAAAATGTGAGGCTACGCCGTTGCGGTTCGTTGTCTCGCTCGCTCGCTCGTTCGCTTCCACCTTCTACATAGACTTGGAAGCCGCGACGAAGGAGCATTCCCCGCGCTCGCCGCCGCCGCCGTCGCCGCCGCCGCCGCCCCCAAGTTACGCTTAAGCCGTTATCAAGAAGGGTATCGTCGGTGGCTTCGGCTAATCGAAAAAGGCGTGCGAAAATGAAAAGACGCGCAGCGTACGAAAAACGACGTAGCCTAAGTGCGATTATCATCATTAACTAACTGTAGGATACGTGACTATTGTGTGCTCTAATAATATTATGTGTTCTGTGTTTCCATTTGCAGTGCCGCCGCTGATGACAGGTGTTGCCCGGATTAAACGGTGTACCGCGGAGCACATCTCAAATTGAAGGCGAACACCCTTCTCGGTGGTTTTTTTGTTTCCCTCCACCTTCGCTTCCGTGACGCATTTTCCATCAGCCTGCTACTTTCGTCGCTCTCGCACTTTGGCGTCGATTTCCATTCTTCGAACCGTACCCAGGCAAACGTCACAGCCCGCCGTCACCCTCCTGCGTATCAGCGAGATTCGCTGCCAGATATTAATGGTCGGCCGCTTTTCGATTGTTTCGATTTTTGGGCGACGAGAACCACCCTACTGACTCGGGCGAAGAGGAAGGAGAAAAAGAAGAGGAATAGGAAAAGAGCATCGCCGACAGATATTAGCGTGAAAAAATGCCCGTCGTAAGTTCGCTCCCATCATCTGCCCATTGTTTCGCGCGCTTGTTGCGAATTATTATCGCCTTTAACGACTCAAGTTTTGTTTTTCACTGTTTACAGCGCTTTCGATTTTGCGGCGACGCCGAGGTACCCGATTGGATATTAGCTTGCGTACACGACATTTCCACCGAGGTAAGTGTCTCGTCCACTCGTCTATCTCTAATTTTCCTTTCCTTCCCTCCTTCCTTCCTTCCTCCTTCCTTCCTTCCACCTCCTTACATCACACTCACTCATTCTCATCACCTCGCTCTCTCTCTCTCTCTCTCTCTCTTCTCTCTCTCCTCTCTCTCTCTCTCTTTCTCTCTCTCTCCTCTCTTTTCTCTCTCTCTCACTCGCTTTCTCTCTCCTCACTCTCTTTCTCTTTCTCACTCTCTTTCTCTTTCTCACTCTTTTTATCAGTCTCATTCTCTTTCTCAGTCATTCTCTTTCTCAGTCATTCTCTTTCTCAGTCATTCTCTCTCTCTCTCTCTTTCTCAGTCATTCTCTTCTCAGTCATCTCTCTCTCTCTCTCTCTCTCTTTCTCTTCACTTTCTCCTCTTTTCTCTCCTTTCTCTCTCTCTCTTTCTCTCTCTTTCCTCTCTCTCTCTTTCTCTCTCTCTCACTCTCTCTCTCTCACTCTCTCTCTCTCTTTCTCTCTCTCTCTTTCTCTCTCTCTCTCTCTCTCTCTCTCTCTCTCTCTCTCTCTCTCTCTCTCTCTCTCTCTCTCTCTCTCTCTCTCTCTCTCTCTCTCTCTCTACACCTTAGTTTATTTTCGCGATGTAATACATTTCAACATTCGATATTTAAAATTTTACCATTCTGTGCAGCCTAATGACTCGCGAGATTAGAATGACGTTTACGATTACGTCGCTCGGAGCGTTCCGAATTCTGCCGACATTTTTCACGAAAATAATATTATACAAGGGGGAGACGAATGTAGATTAGACCGGAACGTGACTAAAATTCTTTCAAAGCATCTTTTCGGTGGCTGCGGCTCGGTGGTCGTGTCCAGTCGCCTCCTATTTTTATTCTCTCGACGCTTTCGTGTCGCCGCGACGACGGCCAAGTCGGCAAAATGGACAATTCGTCGACCGCCGCGACCAATCTGTTTTGGCGTCGCTGCGGCGCGCGGCACGGTGCGCCTCTACGCGTTGGTACTATACTCGCATATATGTATCCTACGTACCTGCGTACCTGCGTACCTACGTACCTGCGTACCTACGTACCTGCGTACCTACGTACCTACGTACCTACGTACCTACGTACCTACGTACCTACGTACCTACGTACCTACGTACCTACGTACCTACGTACCTACGTATTTACACACTTACGTAAGTGTGCTCGACCCTCGGGTCGAACGGTGTTATTTTGCAAAAAGGGCCGAGCAGACGCAACCATTTCGATTGTATTGGAAACGCGCCGGCCGTACTCGTTGCTCGGCCCTCCGACTTGGCGCTCTGCGATCTCAACGCTGCGCCACACCGCGCCGCGTCCCGCCCCGCCCCGCCCCGCCCCGCCCTTCCCCGTACCGTCAATTTGCAATCAACGTTCAAAGGGTAGGCTAGAATGTCGGACGAACGGAGATCGAAGCGCACCTATGCGGGCTGTGCGGTTCCGAAACAGGCCCTTGAAATGGCCTACCGTACGCATTTTCAGTATTCGATAGATTCGATTACCTGCGGGTACCTTGCACCTCCTACCTACATACAGTCTAATTATGTTTGGCGCGTCACGCGTACAACGTGTTCCGCGCCACCCAACCGCCATTTGTAAAACTCGGCGATCCGACTGCCTGGCAATGAACGGTGAGAACTCACAGTTCGTCAGCTGGCGACGTGGCCCCCACCCAGACAGGACCGTTTCGATTTCTCGACTCGTCGCTTCGTACCCATGGTACGTGCATCAGGCACCACCTTGTGCAGGCAGGTATGGCTACGTGTTGGGCATTTAGACGCTACACATCAGCGTATAGGCACCGAATCAGTGCGTAGCCGTGGTACGGACTGCCTCTCGGTCAGTGTAAAAAAATCGCAACTATTCTTCGAGCCCGATGCGCGTCCTTCACTCGCAAATGGTGCGCGCTGACCGCTGTCGTCGCTGCGGCAGCCGCGCACCTATTTGTTTGTCTTCTGCATCGTCGCTTTCACCAGGCCGTGTATATTCGTACGAAAATACGTACGACGACTGGCTAAAGTCACCCGGAAAAGCGAAAATCAGCTTCAGCTACCACCTACAGTACCCAGCTCTCCCCCCCCCTCCGAATAATCGTGCAGCCTGGCGTACGCCCTCCTTTTGCCCAGCAGTTTGGCCGCCACGAGTGTAGTTTGTGGGATGAAAGTTTTTTTTTTACGAATGCCCCAGCAGAGGTGCCGCAAATGAAATGGCCTTTGGTCGTTACCATCTACGCCGCATAGTGCCGCAGCAATTGCGGAAAAAATGTGTCTTAAATGTGAATTTTTCGCTGCTGTCGGCTGTAAAGTATAAAGTTACTGATTTCGGCATCGATCGGCCGGACGACACTTGCGATGCGGCTGTTCTGGATGTTATTTTGGCTGTAAAATATGATAGATTTCGAACCAGTAATTGAAGAAATTCGCTCAAAGTATTAACTGTAATTTGTTACAACGAACGAGCAATTCTGGGGCGAATATCGGCCGGAAGGTACTTGCGAAAAGTCTATTTTTTTGTTTCCATTTTCAACGAGGCGATTGTTTTTAACCGCGTAATTTTACAGTAGGTAACTAATTTTCTACTTTTCAAAAATCTACTTTCTAGAACGGAGCTGCTGCTGCGTTAGTTTTTTTTTCCTTCTTTTTTTCGGCATCCGCGTAAAATTTTATCCGGTCGATTTTAATCGTTGAAATTAACGAGACGTCGCATCACGTCGGAGGTAGTTGTCTGTCTGTGACGACGAGCCAAATGTTGATTGGTGTTTGTTTTCGACCCTGTGAAACACTGAATCGCAGCGCCACTATCGCTGTTTACTTTTTTATTTTACCATCGATAGAATTTACTGGTTACCTCACCTACCTAGTTGACACGAAGATAAAGTTTGATTACGTAGAAAAATTAATTTATTTTTATCAAATAAACGGACTACTTTACAATTACGAGCATTATTTATCTACGACTATGAGGTACGTTATATTATAATCCGCAGACTGGAACTGTATTCGATTTTTGTGCCTGTAATGGACCATCCATTCGATGTTGGCTAATTGGCTTTGAAATGTTCTCAAATATTAATGAAGCGAAGGAATAAGGATACTCGCGCATCTGGTTAGAGAAAAGGGAAAAACAATAAACACATTTCAGACATATTTTCACATTAGCAAGAAGTTCGCGTCTAATTTAAAATAATTGAGAGAACTTTGTCTCCACATTTCGCAAAAATTTGAATAAACAACGATATATTAATTTTAATCGGACTTGGTGATTCGTGATAGTGATTCTAATAATAAACAACAATTATTTTCAAATTTTACTAAACAATACTTTGGGTGGTTGTTTTGGAAACTTGAAACAGTTTTTCAATGTTAGCACAAAAGGTAGCACCGTATGGGTTTGAACTCTGATTCAACCGAACGTAATCCATGGTTCAAAGTTGGTTTGGTTTTACAATTACTCGTCAGCGGCGGTTTAACTAAATCGATGTTTTTTTCAACTTTTTCTATGTTTCACGAAATATTAACCTTTCATTATTGGAAATTTAATTAGTTAGTAACGTCGACGTGCAAAATAAAATAAATAAATAACTGATAACGTGATAATATTTTAACGATATTTGAGAATAGGATAGTGCTTAGCAATCATATAAATTTGTAGTTGATCAATAAAAAAAATATCTTGATAAATCAGCCAATGAAAAACTTGAACCATTAGCTAACGCACTAAAATCTAGTGGTAAAGTTAAATTGTGGTTCACGATGGTTGAACATGGTTTAATTGGTTGTAAAATGATGTCTTACCTCTGAACCTAGTTTAAACTCTGAACTTGGTTTTAAATTGCTATTGTAAAACTAGCCTTTAGCGACGGTTTCACATTCCCTCAAATTATCCCCACCACCCATGAACCGTTGAGCCGATTGAAACCAAATTTGAAAAGACCTGGAATAAAATACAGTCAGTGTATGTCGACTGTTGCTTAGAAATTACCCATTTTAAAACTATTATCAACAAAAATGCAACTTAACGCGTACCGTACCGCACATCGTGCGTCCGATCCGCATCAAAAGCCAATTTTGGACATCTCATCCTAATTCAGATTCAAATATGGGTACCAAATTTCGTGGCTATCGGATGAAAATTGCGACTTGTACCGCAGTGTATAGAAACGTACCATATTATGTGATTTCAGAAAATATAGCGAAAATTTTTTTGACCTTATGAAACGAAAGAAGAAGCCACCCTCAACCCCACCACTGGGTCTTGTATCTGATAAATTTTAGTAAGTTGATTCTCTTTGAAAACCTACATAAAAACGGAAAGCGTACACCTAAACCAGTAAAATCGACGAGTCTGGCAGCTAAGCGGGCGTATAAATCATCGAGGATAACCTGGAGAATATTTAATATTTGCGATATGCCTTTTAACCTCCCCCCCCCACAAAAAAAAAAAAAAAAAAAAGGCCAGAGAGACGCGAAAGAATGAAAATCCGTCGCGTAATTTGAGTCTTCCTTTTGTGTTTCTTTTTTTTCTCCTTTTTTTTCTTTTTCTTTTTAAATTTTTTTCGAATTTCTCTGGCCCGTTGATTCTTAAATTAATTCAAAGAAATAACAAAAACGCGAAACAAAAAGATTAAAAAAATGTTTAACCATCTTCTCGTTGTATTTTTACCATTTAATTAGAAATATCGTAAATTTTATACGTTATGGGTAGTACTCGGAGTAATAAATAATTTTCTGTTCGTTGTTTAGAAAACGGACGAACTTGGGCGTTTAGTTCGGAACGTTGTCAACGCCATTTTGGAAGGAAACGAAAAAAATGTAAGTTTCATTATTATTATCATTACTATTATTATTATTATTAATATTATTTTTATTATTATTATTATTATTATTATTATTATTATTATTATTATTATTATTATTATTGTCATCATTATCATTATTATTTTTACCAACTTATTATTATTAATTTTATCATTATTATCATTATTATCATTATTATCATTACAGTTCTCTTCGCCATTATTTAATTTTGTGTTCGTTTTATTACCATTATTTGAATGGGAATGCCGCCGTAGTGTAGCTCATTGTCGTAATTCACGGTCGTCTTTTCAAAAGCCCAAAAAAGTTTTTTATTTAGTTTTTTTTTTAGTCGAGAATTTGAAATAAAATGAGCGGAATTGGGGTGGACCATCGTCGTCTTTCATTTTGTTTTTTTTAATTAAAAATTTTTTTTGTAAGGAAGTTGTTGGGTCTAGAAAGGATTTGCTGTGTTACAACGTAGCTATTTTTACCCTTTTATCACATTCTATACTTTCCGCAGGAAAAAGTAAACACTGCGCAAGTAAAGATGTGGAGCTACTTGCAACTTATACAAAACCAATTTAAAAATTGAAAATTAGTTAAAAACCAAATAAGATATTGAAATAATATGTAAATCACAAATTTTTAAATATATTCAAATTTGTGAAAAATATATTTTTTCCTGTTTTCAAAATCAAATCGGTGAATAGCACGATGATTTTTTTCATTATATGAAATCAAACACATTCCGAGATGTAAAAATTATAATCGAGAAAAACTCCAAGAGGACAAAGAGACTTATCATATAACAGTAATTGATTCGAGTTTAAAGCCCATGTATATATGTATATGTTAGTGGACGCGTAGAGTAATTTCAGAAATTCTGAAGTGATATTGTTGATAGACCTTCAAAGAAATTGACCGCTGAAGTATATAAGAAAGATCACGACAACACTAATAGGAATTTTAATACGACTTGTTGCTTTGGGATGTCTAAGTATCTACATAGGTGATTGGCTGACGGTTACGCCGCCAGTCCAAGTCGACTAATGAAAAAAGTCCGGTGCTCTTAGTGCTTTGTAAAAATAGGCTGCTCGATTTCAAAAAGAAGAGAAAGTAGTTCTCTGAAGAGGCTATTCGATTTTCAGTTAGCATTGAAAGAGATAGGTTTCTTAGAAAAGTGAAGAATTTCTTGACACGGGCTGATCGTTTTAGTTCTGAAGAAAAATTATCTTTCAAAAAATAGTGAACTCGATCGTAATTATTCGTACCCAGCGTGGGAAGTTATCGAAGACGTTAAACATTTTTTCAAATCATTAAAACAAACTCCAACGCAGCAGCAGCTCCATTAGAAAGGGTAGGTTTTCAAAAAGTACAAAACTACTAAAAAGTTATTGACCGATCACAATTGCGATGATTGTATTAAATTTTGTAACTGTTGACGTAATATTACGCAGTTGAATGCAATAAATTATCACTTTTAAAATCTAAACAAACATTAATATTTTGGAAGTACGGTCTGGCTGATCCATACCAGAATTGCTAGCATGTGTCATTAAATTATAGTTAATATTTTTTACAAATTTCTTAGTTATTGGTTCAAAATCGAGCGTTTCATAGTCAAAATAATACCCAAAATAGCTGCACGGTAAGTACCGTCTGCACGATCCTCGTTAAAATTAATAACATATATTGAAATAGAACATTGCAAATATTTGATCAGAATTACGTTCCTATTGTTGTTATCTGATCGAAGAAGACAAAAATTGTCTCAAAAAATTCTCTTACCAGTATTATTCAAGAAATCAACAGTGCCAGTGAAACATGTAGATGAAAGTTATATTTGGTTCAGTTAAAACTTCGTCGCTCACTCTCAAGTATTTGGTTTTTATTATTTTTTTTAAGGCCTCCACAGTGTCTGGTATTATTTGTGATATAGTACATACAGGAATTCAAAATAAGTACATTAAGGAATGGTAGTTATCACCGGAATGAACATAATAATGTGTAGGTGTTTTGAAAATGATTTCAGTGGCCCTTATAATTTCACCAAGTTGGCATTGTAGCCTACGTAATTAATCAAACCTGTAGCTAGAAAACGTAACGTAAGGGTCAGACGTGTACCCACTGGAATTGCCAGCCTCACGACGGTATCTTTTTTTCGCACCAGTTGAGTGATTTGGTCGAGCAAATAATCAGTCATTTGCTCTCATCCGTACGAAATTTCTGTACCAATCTTCGTTCTCATTTCTTGAATGAGACACCAGGTCTAGATTTGATTTGTATTATTCTTATTTTTAACACATTCATCGATCCACAACTTGACCCAATATTTTCCTTTTCACCTTTCTTTCGATTTTTTTTCTTCCAGAAGGAGGTAAAGGTGAACTGCAGCTGCTTGAGTTAACTGGTCACAACTCAGTTTAAAAAAAGTTGAATATAATAATTCGAATTTCCGAACATTTCAAATTGTATGGTAGATACAAAATGGCGTATTTTCTCATTTTCCCGGACTCTCAACCACACAAAACTAATTTAACAATAAATATCATCAAAACTCTGGTCCACATATTTGCCACATTTGGGTAGTATGAGGAGTATAAACTATTGGCTTGTAAAAGTACTTTTTTGATTGCACTTTTTCTGTCAAATAGGTGACTACCTGCTAGCAAAAAATAGCATCATGGAGACGACCCTTTAATTATTTCCCGATATTATTTCCCCAAATATTCCCTCATATTTGTGGTGCATGCGTCATTACTCACAAAGCCACCCACACACACGAAAAAAAAAAGTTCATTGCTTTCTGTTAAAACGACGAATTTTACAATGTTACTTAGTTATGCCAGCAAAAATCCAGGGCTGGCACAACCCTCCATGGCGCTTTAGGGCTTGTTCGGCATTTTGTATAATTATATAATTTGGCCAACTTTCATCAGTATTATTCGTTAATCAAAATCAGTAAACTATCAAATACTAATAGTCAAATTAATTCGAGCGTATTAATTATAAATTCAATATGGAAAAATTTCCGTCATTTCAAGCATTTTTTATATTTTTTATTTCTATAATACACTACACAAAACCTTATTACAGATAAAGAAAAAAAAAGCTTGAAATGACTGAAATTTTTCCTCATTATTTTATTAATAATAAGTACGTTTGAATTGATTTGACTGTTAGTATTTGATGGTTTATTGATTTTGACTAACGAATAACATTGATAAAACTTGACCAAATTCTGTAATTTTACTATACAAAATGCTCGAGAATGATGTGCATTATATGTAATGCCTAGTTTCATTCTGTCAAAACCTATAATGCTGATTCATTATAGCATTTGACGGAAAAATAGTAAGTGCGTAGGCATTTGCGATAACGGCAGATTTTGGAAATTGTCTGCGATATAGTATATACCTATATTATTATGAATTTGAGTTTTTGATGCAAAAATTTTCTTTTAGTCATGAACATAAAAATGTACCTACCCAACCCCTGTTCATTTTGTAATATCAAGATTAATGTGTAGATTTTCATAGAAAACCTGCTTAAAAAGGAAAAGAAAGTCGTGAGAAAAAGGCAGGAAACCCAAAATATAGAAAGAGAAAGAGATAGGGAAAAGTTTTTTTTTTTTTAAATTCTCATATGTCGTTGGCCATGTAATTTATTTAATATGCTTATTTTTGTTTCACTTACGTACATGTGGGACAAAAAAGTGAGCGACGAGAAGAGAGGAGAGAAAAAGTTTTTTCAGTTTCCTTTTCCTCAGCTTTGTAGCATTACAGACATTTCACATTATAAACAGAGTGATTTGTACTATCATATCTTATTTATAAGTCACTTCTGTAACGCTATCACGTGATCATTTTAATGACTATATTTGGCTATGCGTTGAGATGTCTAAGGAAATTTGACTGGATTTTTCAGCTTTTAACCTGTCAACACACTATTGTCCTACAGGCTGATTTATCATACCTAATTCTTGCTGGCAGTTAATTGTCCGAAACATTATTTCTTATACTTTTGTTTGTTGCCATCAATAATTTTCTTTTATCTCCAAATTCAGCATAGCAGAATTCGCAATTTGGAAAACGAAAGAATATTTGAGAACACTCCACACCCGGAAGACAACCAGTGTACTTCCTTTTCTTATCTTCCTTTGTTCTTTTCATTTTATTTATTTTCTATATGTTGGCAATGGACTCGATTTTATTTTCTACAATCTTTTTTTTATTTTATTTCGTAAGAAAGAGGCGATATTTTATTATATCAGTCGACGCAATAAATACATTTGTGGCCACCTTCTTCACTTGAAAAGTTTTAGTCAAATGGTAAGGTTGTCTTCCTACTCTGCTGTTGCTGTCCTGTCTGATGTGCAATGTAGTCTTGTAGTACGACTTCTTCGTGACAACAATTATTCTTTTATATCGGTTCTAACGTTTAATAGTGATATGTTTTGTGAAGTGAGGTCCATTTGGTTTTTCAAACTTTGTTGAACTCGCAACGTTAATTAAAGTCCTATATGACTTTTTTTTTCTTTTTTTTTTTTTGTATTTTCTATGGTGAATTTTAAAGTTGTTGACATATTGAAGTTTCTAAAGTTTCTTAGTAAGATTCTTTGAAATGTTACAACAATTGATGTCATTAATTTTGATGGTATAGTAAGGATTATAGTCCATCTTCAACTGTAGTAAAATAGCAACCAATGTGCAAAGTTTGAAGAGATTTTTACTCTTTTTAGAGGAATCCTTTTTTTTGAATTCTACTAATCTTTTTTCCACTAGTTGCTAACTTTGATACAGTTCAACTCTACCACAGTTGAGAAGAGTATGCGGTTGAATGAACATTAATACCGATTCACAAAATCACGACAATGACGACATTTTTAATTCCAAAGGTATAGTACGATTAGATTTGTCTGTCTTTTCTGGCCACTGACATCTGATTCATAGTTTGTGAAACAAAAGAGTAGAGTAGAATAGTTTGAATGTACACAGTAGGTCTATTTTGCCAACAAAAATAAGTTCAATATCGGTTTTTACTGACGTGGGAGGTAATAACATTTATTCTATTTTATTTTATTTTATTTCATATATAATGACAATTGTGTCACTTCTCACTTCTTCACTTCATTGCCACCTTTGAGTCTATTGCAGTTTGTAAGTTTTCTTCAAGTAATATACTTGTCACATTATGTCATTTCCATGTGTTTTTACTAGTACACAAATATTAATAATATCAGAATTCTTATTAGCAGATAAAAAATGAAGTGAATTGTTCACTAGGATAAGGAGTGTAATTTGAAAGCATAAAATGAATCGAAGATTCCAGTAGTTACTTATTTCCTATTACCTATTATCCGATTGAGCAAAAAATATCACACTATACTACCGAACTTTGTATCAAGAAAAATTTTGCTTTAGAATGTGTAAGAAATACCTTAATTTTTAGTATCAGATTTTCCAAATCCTAAAAATATTGATTGTGGATGGTTCTCTTCCATTTTACTTGAAATCATATTACCAGTACACAGCATGTTTATGAATTTTTTTCAGATAATTCCCAGAATTGGTCTCCAAAAATATTTCTATCTCAAAATATTTGTGTGAAAATAAAATTATTCTGCTACGTAAGCAGTAAAATTTATGAACATGAAGCAAATAAGGGATCCAGATTATTTGACTAAATTCATGTTTTTCAACTCGAATCAATTCGCATTAGAGTTATTTTCATCTATAATATGTTCATCTCAGAATGTTTTCAATTTTATATCATGAAAAAAATCATTAAGGTATCCACATTTTTGATTTTGAAAACAGGAAAAAAGTATTTTACTCTTTTTTATAAAAATAAATTTTTGTGTTTAAATAATTCCGAGGTAGAAAATTTTATCAGGTTTCCTTGTGTCTTGTCTATATAAATTTTCAGAAATTTTTGAACAGCTCTAATAGAAAATGTAAAAATTTGAAAATATTTAAGAATTTGTGATTTACAAGTTAGTTTAATTTCCTATTTGGTTTGTCACAAATTTTTTATTTTTAAATTGGTTTTGTATAAGTAGCAAGTGGTTTTACATCTTCATGTGAGAAGTTTTCACTTTTTCATGTGCGAAGTATGAAAAGTGATTGAGGTGTTTAATGCAAATCTCGTGGCCACAAATTAAAGTAAAAGTGAAAGTTATAAAAAGTAACCAAGGTACTTATTTCTTATTTAATGAAATCTACGAGTATACTAAGAAAACTGTCGCTCAGAATTGCAATTGTTTTTTGTAATCAATTCAACGTACTATATGTGTACTTGGTTGAAATGGAATAAATAGTTACAAAAGGTTTTACGGCTGAAATATATTTTGGTGGGCCTTTTGAATTGGTGATAAAAATGCTCTTCCTACCCGTACCCTGTGTTTCCTCCACCACGGACTACAATGTGCGACTATTTTAATTTCTTTGACAATTTTCGAGTCCTTTATTTTTATTTTAAGTTTCTCAATGAGAAAATAGTGCCGATCACTTGTTAGGATTTTGTAGAAAAATAATCCTTCTTTACCGCTACGATAGTGAAAAAAAGTTGTTTAAAAACTCTTTGTTTCAAATTTTCTTTACGTTGATTTTGTACTGACTTACTTTTATCATACATTTCTCAACTATCGAGGAAAATAGAAAAAACTAAAAATTGTCACCCATTATATCCTTTCTGGGAGAAACAGGGTATAATAGTGGCTCTTTTTATGATTTATTATTGGTGGGGATACCGATGTGAAATGAACAAGCACCAAATGTTCCCCTCATCCTCCTCTGCTGAGTAGCGTCGAGCCATAATGGCATAAATGTGTTGACGGTTTGGTCACATTTTCCACTAAACAGCTACCTGGCTCCACCCTCTGTTGTTGTACTGTATGTGCGTAGGTATAACAGCACTGGGGGGAGTGATTATGGGGACGTGATATGTGCTCGGCGCTTAGTCAACTTTCAGTGGCATCGTGGCAGTGTGGGTACGCCTCACTTTTACCAACCTGTATGTCGCCAGTTTGATCTCCAAACTGGCATCGTACGCATTCTTCCTCTCATTTTTTATGCCAAAAATCAAATACCCCTTTTCCTCCCTCCACGGTCTGAAAAAAAAACTCGAAGTACATATGTCTCGCTGAAAAACAGTACTATTTATTCAAAATTCAGTTTTCACACTTGTAGGGAAGGCACTGCGGTCTTGATTTCAGTAATAAATTTGATTAACCCTTAGTTGGACCTGCGAACCGACGGGCGCAGTAACTCGGCGTTAGCCTAAACATCCGGAAATATTTCACAACCGGCTTTACCTCAAATTTTGACTGGTCTGGCAGTTTTGGTGCCTATTGGTTTAGTAGTTTCTGAGCAAACTGTAAAAGAAGAATTGCAGGAGAAAATTTTGTGTTCGCTGTTTCTTGAAGAAAGTGCGGCAGCAGTAGGGCTGAAATTTTCACAAAATGTAGTCGTCGTGTAGGACTGGCTTCGATATGATTTTGATACCTATTGGTTTAGCATTTTTTGATAAAACCAAAAACAATGAATTACTGGAAAAGAGGTGTTTCGAGGATTCTGAGAAAACTGTTGAAAGGATCGGGCTGAACTGCTGACAAAAGTTGGATGCCTATTAGTTCAGTAGTTTCCGAGAAAACTGGGGAACATAAAGTTGGTGGAAAAACTCTGTTTTTCCGTTAGGTATTCTGAAAAAACTGCGAAAGGGATCGAGCGAAAATTTTCGTAACAGAGAAGATAGTCTTCACGTAGTCGCAGTACTGACAGAAGTTTAGCGCCTATTGATTGGGCAGTTTCCAAGAAAAATGGGGAATAAAAAAATATTGTTGGTGAAAAGTGAGTCCGCCTGTGTTGCTCCCAAGTACATTTTCTGTATTTAGGGCGTGAGGGGTTACGAGCGTGTTTTCCGCGTCGCATTTAGCATCGATTTTGTATCGAAGGTACGGTGGACTACGACGTCGAGACGTGCGCCTACTTTTTAATAATTGTGTGCCAGGAGACCAGGAATGAGGGTGTTTGGCATCGGTTAGAATTTGAGCTGGGATTTGTTTGCGAATGTTTACTCGTGGGTCGATTGGCGTGTCCGTAATTAAAATTGCTACCTATATTATTAATTTTTGAAGAAGCGGCATTTCGCGGCCATCGGGGGAGCTGATATTTTTAGATTTCGAACGATGGATGAATTGGCAAACTGGACTGGGTGGTACTCGACCGGTGTGCGTGTTGCTGCGCTCGAGTTTTGACATCTCTCCGTCTTTTTATGCGGCGGTTTTTTTCGTGTTTTTCGCCCATTATTTTCGCTCGCTGTTGTGGGTGCAGGTCGATGAAATTGGTTACGGACTGCCTACCGTCGCGTCGGTCGCGTTACTGTCGCTGGTACGTGGGCCTAACCGACGGTGCGTATCTCGCCCACACTTTTTGCCCCCTAAATTCGACCGAATGCGGGGCCGCGTTTTGCGATGAAAACGTGTCGTCGGCTCGGTGTAGCGCGTGTATCTGTCGGCATTTTCGGCGGCGAACGGATCAGCCGAAATCGGTGGTGGCGCGAGTTCGCTGGTTGGGTCTGCGCTGTGTTGTCGGCGTACCTCCAACAACGTTATCGCCTAAATATCTGAAATCACGCGTGTGTGCGGCCGTGCGTGTAAATCGTGTATTCGTCGCGAACGAATTGGTCGTTGGACGTGGACGAATTGCGTGGAACAGGGTGAGGCTGCCAACAGACGATGGTCCGAGGCGTCGTTCGAGTTGCGAGAACGCAGCGGCGGTGTACGTAGGGGGTGTAGGGATTGACGCTGGAGCGGGCAGAAAGTGGTGTGCGCTGGAGAGTGTTTTATTTGTTAAAGACATTAGGGTTTGTGGCGTGTATACTGCGTACTGCGTACTGCGTACTACGTAGGTAGGACCTACCTACCTATCTACATATACAGTGAATGTATGTACGTACGGCGCTGGTACTACAATCATATAATACCTATATACGTACATATATCTGTAGGAACTCTATGTACGTATTTGCGAGGGTGTTTTGCGAGTAGCGTTCGTGTTAGCACAAAGGCGTTCTCGACAAGCTCGTTAAATAAAAATGGATTTGGTGGCGACGGTGACGGCGGCGATATTGGCGGTGTCGTCGTCGTCGTCGTCGTCGTCGTTGCCGCTGCCGCCGCCACCGCCACCCCCACCCCCACCGCCACCGCCACCGCCACCGACACCGCCACCAAAGAGATTACCCGTGAAATGTGCGTCGACACGTCGACGACGGCCTTATTAAATTTAGCATCGGTGCATTGTAATGTAACAACTTTCAACTCCATTTATTTTGTTTTTCTGCTCGTCCTACTCTTCTTCTGCCTTTCGCTCACCCTTTTTTTCTTTTTCCTATTTTCCCTTTTTTTTTTTTTTTTTTTTCCTTTTTTCTATTTATTTATTAGATGACTATTCTTTAGTGCAAATAGCGTTACCGTATGATATCATTACCGCTAAAGCCGTTCGTTTCGTAGGTACGTACGTACGTACGTACGAACAAACGAACGAACGAACGAACGAAATACCCGGTCTTTTTCATCTTCTGCCCGAATACCTACTTTTGCTGCGCAATTCGGCCGTCCAACGTTTTTCCGCCTCCGCTGCTTTTTCGGCTTTTTACTGTCACTGACGTACGCGTCGCGTTCTTCCGCTCGACCAGTTTGGTGGCTTTTAATTGAGACACGGTGTCGACGCGACGCTGCCAAAAAACGTTTTAGCCCTTGGGCAGAGGTATGCGGCATGCGGCATGCGGCATACGGCATACGCACCATCTGCTACGCCATCTAATCGAACGCTTTCGAAGAATCGAGCTATGCTATAAGTTTTAGCGGGAAAAAGGGCCGAGGCGTGCGACTGCCGCGCCAAATTGTCCTCGTCACTCGGCAGTGATCGTCGCCTGAGTCGAGTTCTGCCCCCTCCTCCTCCTCCCCCCCCGTCCAGCCTTAGGTGTGCTCCGATGATGTTGAAGTATCTACTTAATAGGTATATTACGATGAAAAACGTTGCTATTCGAAATGCCTTCGGCGTACCTGAATCGTGTGTTCTTAATCACGAAAAACGCTACGCCACCCTTCGGTTAGTCGCCTGTCGTCATTCACATTCAACCCTATACGCACGGCTGGTCCTTTATGACTCATTTTCGGAATCGATTTTGCCGTTGCTGTCGCAGTAGCTATACGCTGTTCCTACGTTCCAACGGAGAATTTTTTTTCCCTAGAATTTAAAGCCAAAATTGACGGTTTTAGTGGCGCCACCGGAGGACTTTACTCGCGGCGATCGGGCAGTCGGTCGCCGCATGCCACCGTCCAGAAATAGCGTTCGTGGTACCTGCTTACGAATTCCGACTGAACTGGGAAACTAACGGTCGAAGAGGGAAATTTTGCCATTTGTGGCAGCTCTGCAGCCTAGTGCCTACTTCCGAATCACTTGGCTTTGAATCGCGCCGTTACGCCGCATTTCTGACCACCCTGACCCATCTCTCCGCCCCGACGAATGCGGCGGCTAACCGATATACCTCTGCAGCCGACTGCAGACTGGGGACTAACCACTACAAATAGGGACGGTTCGAAATCACTATCTCTATTTGCTTATCCTAATCCGTATTCTGCGAAGATGGGAAACTTAAAAACGGTTAAAGAATAAATCAAGAGAAACTGTACGAACCGTAACACAGTTTTTCCCTTTTCTCACCTTTTTAGGTATCAGGTCGAAGACAAAGAAAATAAAACGGCCAGTTTAAGCCATCATTTTCGAAATTAAGTGTGCGATGGTGTCAACCAAGTGTTGCTAATTTATGGGCTGATTTACTGTTTCGTGATTTTGTACCTGTAGCCGCGACAACTGGTTTCCCTTTGCTGCTGCGTCGTTGATTACAAATTACGATTGCGATTTAGGGGGTGCGCATGGGAGAGTGGCGGGGGTAGTGTGACATCCATTTTGGCTCAAGTTGTTGTAAAAATTGATCTGCTGTTGTAATAAAAATTGAAAGAATTGATGACCTTTCTAAGTAGGTATATTTATTACGTTTGCTGCGGTATAAGCTCCCGGGGGTTCGGGTGGGTACGTTTTATGTTTCATGACCTCAGGAAAATTTTGGCACCAATAACTCAAATTCATATATATATATATATATGTAAAAAGAACACTCTTCTTTTTCAAATGACTACAATTTTGTTTGTTACTCTCGTTCTTTCATGAATTTGTAATGTTTATTTTTGTTTGACCCACATTAAGAAATCGACACAATTCCACTATCTAATATTTACCGTTCCGATCTTGTTATCTTTAAGTTACGTCATTTCATGTATTATCGACTCGACCATCCTTTGTTAAATGACATCATTTTTGACCATACTCAACATTACTATTTTCCCTTTGTAACGAACGTCGATTTCATTTATCGAATTCATTCATTCATTCATTCGTCCGTTAATCGCCGTTTCAGAAAGACAGATAAAACTTAGTCGTATCTTCGTTCGTTTCTTTGTGTATAATAATCTTGAATTTTCTAATTTCACTACCGTATTTTAATCGTGTCAGTAAACTCTGCTTTTGATTACGAGTTCACAAAACCTTATTTACTTGCAAATTAGATCGAGTGGAATACCTGGAAACAAACTTACACACACACACACACACACATATATATATATGTGTGTGTGTGTGTGTGTGTGTATGTATGTATGTATATAGATTCCTATACATGTTTAAGTCCATTTCTTGTTCCCACGGTAGAGGTCGCAGTTTTCATCGGATACTCATGAAATTTTGTACGAACATTTATACCAAACTAAGGACCAGACCTACTGATTTTGGTGCGGATTGTTCTGACGGTTCTGCCGTACCACCATTTTTGTTTTTATTTTCGCTATAAAATGCTCAATTTAAATTTTGCATCAATAGCCACGAAATTCGGAAAAAATATTTATCATAATTTATTACACAGTACGCTACCAATTTTGGCGTGGATCGGTCGGACGGTACTTTCGGTACCGCTATTTTTGTTTTTATATTGGTAATAAAATGCGGAATTTGGGAACAATATATGTACGATATTTATTATAATTTATCGTATCATTCTATCAGTTTTGGTGTGGGTCGACCGGACGGTACTTCCGGTGAAGATATTTCTTTTCGTTTTTACTTTGGCTATAAAATAATTAATTTAAACAAATATTTATTATAATTGATTGTAACATTCTAACAATTTTCGTGTAGATGGACAGGATGGTATTTCCTTCAAGTCAATTTTTGTTTTTAGTGGTTTCACACTGTGTAATTTCGAAAGTCAGAACAAATATTTTTAAATAAGTTTTTTTTAGAAAATCTACTTATTACGCTTGATACGGTGTTAGCCCCCAGAGTTGGGGTGTAGTTACGTTTTTCGTTTCATGACCTCAAAAAAATTTGGCCACCAATAACTCAAATTTATGTAAATATATGTATATATATATATGTGTGTGTGTGTGTGTGTGTGTGTGTGTGTGTGTGTGTGCGCGCGCGCGCGCGCGTGTGTGTATATGTCAATTTCTTGTTCCCACGGTAAAGGTCACAACTCATAATCACGAAATTTGGTACGAACATTTTTTACTGAGCCAAAAACCAGACCTATTGATTTTGGTGCCGGGCCGCAAGGTATTTCTGGTACCATAATTTTTGTTTTTATTTTGGCTATAAAATGCTCAGTTATACATCAATAGCCATGAAATTCGAAGTAAATATTTATTTTGATTCGTTGTAGTACCCTTCCAATTTTGGCGCGGATCGGCCGGGCGGTACTTCCGGTACTGCTATTTTTTGTTTTTACGTTGGTCATAAAATGAGGAATTTTGGAACCATATATACGAAATTTGAAATAAATATTCATTATAAACAATCATAATATACCATTTACGTATATGAATTTACAGATAATTAATGTGACCATCAAAATTCATAATTCTTTCTCTTGAAAACCTACTTTTTCTAGTTTTTCTATTTTCAAATTACCGTGTTTTTTTTTTTTGGGTGCTTGTAAAAATTGACTGATTACCTAAACGCCCTCCCCAATGACATTGGTTGGCGTGGCCCCTCTTACCGTAGGTTACACTTCATCGCGTCGATGCGCACGCGTTCTGCCCGATACTTTCGGGCTACAGGCTGCGTGCCTGTTGCTGCTGCCCAGGCCTGGTTGTTATACTTGGGTGCGTCGCGCCGCGTCCTACAATACGGTAGCCTTAATGAAAAAAGGATAACGACTGTGGACGCTCGCTCGCTGTTGGTGCTTTTTCATCGTCTCGCTGTGTTACTAAATTATCGTAGGCCCTATGCGGCAGCGTACTCTTCGTCTCTGGCGGCTATTCGCAGATAGCCGACGTCAAACGTCGTACATATCGTAAATTTTGAGCTGGCAATCATCTCGCAGCCGCACGATGGAACACCTGGACCACTCGCCGTCGCAACTGAATCGCTATAATCTTACCTACGGTATGGTATTCGCGATGACTTACCCCTCAGAGTCCCCGGTACCATACGGCGTGGCTGGGTCTGGATCTGGATCTGGATCTGGATCTGGATCTGGTTCTGGTCCTGGTCCTCGTTCGTGCGATGCGGTTCAGGTATTTCATTCGTTGCAGTGTTCTCACCAAAGTTTCTCAATCTTATTAACCGTTTCTTTTGCTTACGACTATTTTCAGAGCCGTTCGCCAAATTTTTATGGTAATTTCTCAACGTTCAAGTTGTTAGGCTTAAATTGAAAGCGATACCTGCTCGATAACTTCGTTACGTGTTTTCCGTGGCTTTTAAAGCGAATTCCGTTACTAAGTGTGACCTATCAAGAAAATGCAATAAAATTATTACTACATTCGATGCAACCTCCGGGCCGTAGGACGCGACGAATATACCTACATATTATACGTAATTATATGTCATTAAAATTCTTGTGTACCCAAAATAGGACGTGTTTAATTTGTGGATATATAGGTACTCCTCCGTACACTATGCATATTACATTTTCACTTTTCACTAATTTCGGCTATTTTTGGGAATCTGTTGAGCCTCCGCTTCTCGACTCATGGCAATGAAACCTGGCTTGGTGCTTGAAAATTTCATGGTCTCTACATTCCCGTTAAATATTTTCAATTTCATTCCATAGTTTTAGCGGAACAGGCGCTGAAAGTTTGGCCAGTCCTCCATGTTATGCCAATAACTCGCGTAAATTGAAAGATTTTTGTCGGAAATTTTTTGCGGTTGCGTACGTATTTTTAAATTTGTCGCATTTTGGGTCGAACAAACGTGCTGTAGAAAATGAAGAACATACGGGCTAATAACTCCTCAGGGCTTGCCAATGCTGCGAAATCCGCGCTGCAGGGGAAATGTCAGGTATTCAGCTTCGTGTACGCACTCGCACATTCTGACGATGAATTCGTCATCACTGACTTAGATTCTGGAATGGATTTTCCACCGGTATTCCAGATTTGAAAAACTTTTGGTAGGTACATCGCAATGTATCTATTCAGACAAGTACACATTTAAGCTACCTTCTTTAGTCACGTTCGATGTTTCCGTAATTTTTTCAACAACTGGATCTCGGATTTTTAAATTAGAATCATCTGATCTCATGTTTCCAGTAAGATGATGTTTGAATTCTATCCTTCGTATAACTAACAGTATAGATGGTGCAACACTCGTTGCAATTTATCTTACTCTACTGATGTGAAAATGTTTTCTCAATTTGAAAACGTGTCTGACGATCGGTTTAAGCCATCTCGTAATACGTGGTAATTTTTTGAAAATGACTTGTGCATTGATGTTTGAAACATTTTATTTGTCTTTCAAGACTATCGGTCAAAATCAGGAAATTAAATATTTATATAACAAATTTCTATGTTCCAGTTTCAATAAGTTCTTCACCGAGAAATATTTGCCATCAAATCAAAAATGAACTTAGGTCAGAAATTAGTCGCGTGTGTGTGTGTGTGTGTGTGTAGCAATCCAACAACGTATGGAAGGATTAAAACGAAAATATTATAATAAATTAGTTAGGTACTTCATGTAAAACTGATTTACTTTCAGTATTAATAACAGCACTCTACTTCTGTACTTTTTTTATCCGTTTTGTAATTTCTGATTTTATCTGGGTACCTACATACTACAAAACCTACTTAATACGTTATCGCGCAATTATGATATTTAATGCGTGCAGGCGATGCGCCAAATTTCTCCGTCTTGGTAGAAGACATACGAGTGTGTTGAGGCGTTGTTAGTTGTGAGTTACTTGATGTGTGATACAGGCGTGTGACTACAACCAACCTTATATGGTTCCTTGGATCTTGAACCATCGTAGTTATGAACTTCTTACCCTCTACACTGTTATACTGAACCTGCCTAAAAATTCTCGCAAGATGTTATTAGGTGAAATTGTTTTCTGCATAATACATTTTTTCAGGTGGGTCAAGTCGGGAGATTTTCATTATGTTCACTGAAAATGTAAAGTAACCATGTAAAAGTAAAAATCAACTGTTCTACTTGTATCTTATTCTTTCTTAAAAATTCTTAAATTTTGTAGCAGTGAAACTACTAATTTCAAGCTCCCTTTTCATTCATATTACAGTTTTATGGACTATTTAGACACCTAAATATATTTTCTTATATAGACACGAGTGTGGACCTGATCAAAGGTTCAGTCATCATTAGAAAAGCTTAAAGCTAAAAACTTGAAGATGAATGGTAAGGGCTTATGTAGCTTTGTCATAAGGGGGGTCCACACATTCACGGTTGTCTCTTCTAAAATCCAACTAACCACAAAAAATTGTCAAATCTGATAAAAGTACACAATTGTTGGAGGTTAAGCCTTTTTCTTCTTAGCTGAGGAAGTCCATACCCCCACAACCCCCTTATCTACACCCTTGATGAATGGACATCTCGAGTGTGTAGCAACTCGTGAATGTGGATATAATTATTTAGTTACTAGCTGGATATACCCATTCTACTGATAGGACATGCGGTATGAATTATCTTTAAATAAAATATTTCTGCCACGCATCAACTTCGGTGAATGTGTATTTTCTAAAAGTGACAAATTTTGTAATGGCTGCAATTTGAAAACCAATGGACCAATTTCGCTCAAATTCAATACAAAACCAGTACCTAATAGTCTCTAACTGCCATAAATATTTCAAGCCAAAATCTTTTAATTTACGAGAGTTATCATGATGACGACATGCTGGGTTTGTAACACTTTGAGAACCCTTTGCTCTGAAATTAGCCGATGAATTTTAAAAATTTTAACACAAATGTGTATCCCATGGAAGCTTCTAACACTATCCCAAGTTTCATTTCCATAGGTCAAATAGTGGAGGCCTCGTAGACTCCCAAAAAGTGCCAAAATGAGATAAAAATGGGGAAAAAAATACAGTGTACAGAGGAATTTTGATGATCTATATATTCGTGATCTATGACTTAGGGTGGCGCTTTTCCACAGGTCCCACCATTGCACTGAATGTACTAGTTATATTTTCATTTGAAAAATAAACTAAAAAAAGGCGTGAGTTTGGCCTGACTATACTCATGAAGGATTGATGTGTAAACGTAAAAATATTTGAATGTAATTATCTTTGTGCAGATGTATGGTTATGTGAGTGCACAATTGTGCACTCGCTAAAATGTGTACACATCATAAATTGTTTGTTTTAAAGTAATACTACTAATGCTAGAAACAAGAATGTAATTAAAAAACATAAAACTGATTTAAAAAAAAAAAAAATTATTTAAAAAGTCAAAAATAATTCCTGTGAAATTTCTCCAGCAAAATCTCTAAGTTCAGGGAATGAAATTATTGAAGTTGGCGCTAATTAAAAAGTTTTGTCGTAAAATTTGAGGGAATTGACATTGGTATAAAGTTTACATGGTAGAGGAAAAGAGCACTCTATTGAACTGAAACCCTTAAGTAGAGCTGAGAATTAATTTTCAACAAAATAGGTCCGAATCTAAAACTTTTCCTGAAAGCCTTCAAACTAAAGTACAGTTCCAAGTCTTTTTGAGTTCAAATTTCTATAGCCCCTTTCTCCGGGCTTAACCACTTTACCAGTTTCCACAAAAATCGATACCAATTTTCCTTGTTCAAAATTAAGTGGTTACTTTCCAAGTTTCAGCTTTATTTAATGATAATTAAAATTTAACCATCATTAGTGGAATTTATTTTTAACCTCTATGGCTCAATCTCTCGATCAATTTGCATTAAAAACAATCTCCAATCACTCTTGAACCTATATAGTATCGTGATTTTAATATTTAAAATTACGTAGTAAACTGTTTTCTGCCCTCTGTAAAACAAAATTAGACCTCAATTCCCATTGTTGGATTTCAAATTGAATCTCTTGGACAAAAATTCTCCCCAATTTCCACCAAACTTTACTTGACCTTTTTTTTTTTTTTGTATTTAAAAGAAAATGTATCAACCCACTTCCAGCTAATTACAAAATTTCCACATACAATTAGGCAAGTAAGTTATAGTAAAAAGTTCGACATCAAAAATATTGACGTGTTTGTGACTGCCAGATAAAAATTGCGTTCTATACCATGATAACAAGAAACTGGTTTATCTCTACATCTCTACATCTCTACATCTCTACATCTCTACATCTCTACCTCTTTGTCTCTATCTGTATCTGTTTATATCATGAAATACTATGGGCTAAAGCAGTTGGAAACACCGTTACTTCAGATCCACTGGATAGATTTGCATGAGATTCTTAGGAAGAAATTGTGTTATTCCAATGACGATTTATTTCCATGGAGGAAGTCCATAGTCCCTCTGGGGGGGAAATTTACCAATTTTTATCTCGTGGGAAGATAGAAAACAGTCAAAAGAGTAGAAAAGAGAATTGAAAAAAAAACTTCTCCCTTTTTTTGTTCGTCATCTGACATCTACTGGTTGGTGAGATGGATATGATTCTTTCTGTCTTACTCAGTTACATTTTTTTTCTATTGGGTTTCATTTGGGTCTACAAAAAAGGGGTGACAACAATTATTATTATTATTAGACACTACGCAAGTTAAACTGCAGGAAACATCTTGTACAGTATATAGCATAATATTGTGACATCTGAAAATGATTGTCACATGATTACTTGAAAAGGTTGATTAAAACATGCACTAAATAGTCAAAAGATGAAATTTTTATAGACAGCCTAAGATCCCAGATTGCAAGAAATATCAATGTCTTACATCAAAAGGGAAAAACAACGTGAAATGAGCTTACCTACATACTACATAGAACCATGAAGTCTTGCTTCATGGTATTTCACATAACTCTCCACAGATTATGTGTAAAAAGCCCTATGTTTCAGATAAACAATCTTCTTTACATTTAAATTGCTGAATAAACTTATACATAATAGTTACCGATGTTAATCTTGATTAAAGTTGGAAAAACTTGATATTATGAGCCAGTGGACAATCGATCGTAGTAGCTATCATATATGGTGATAGTGTTGAAGTTGTAATATTTCAGCTAGATTTTACTTCTGATTCTTATTTCAAATTGATAAAATGAATTGAAATGTTAAAAGAAAAAGTAAACTCTGATAATTGTAGAACCTTTTAATATTTGAATTACTTTTCTTTTTCAATATAAAAATGTGAATGAAAAAACATATTATATTGTTGGCTGGTTAAAAATGGATTGCTGTGGTAGGTATTAGTATTTTTCATCACACCACCAGATTGTTATCTTGATGATCTGTTACTTCTTCCACGTCATCTTACTTAATTTTGCCATCATTGCCTTCTGTTTTTGTACGCTTTTATTCTACTCACTCAATTTGTTGAAGTACACCGGATGACCAACTTCAGGGCTGCTTTCACATGTTGCGAAACACTCACATGTACACTTATATCCATTTTTATCAGTTGTTTTTTCAATTTTTGTTTATTTCTGTCTGGGAAAAAAAAAGTGAGAAATTTTATTTTCTCTTTCGCCATTATTTTCTTCAAATAACCTAAGCATATTTTTTTAAAACTCATTTTTAACCTAACTTATTTTATTCTAAGTATTATACCTTATAATTTGTATAGTTCATAAAGATGTTTAATTGTAGGAGAACATGGGAACAAATTAGGCAGTTGAGTTTAGTTTGTTTGAAGAGAACTCATCAGATTATTTTTGGTAAATATGACTAATTTTCTATTATTTATGATTGAAAATTAAGAATAGATCTCACAATATATACATACAAATTTGCGTTTTTGGTGTCAAAATTTTTCTTGAGTTATGAAATTAAAAATGTACCTAACAACAGCTCCAAGTCATTCCATGAAATCAAGAATACCTAATGAGAAGATTTTTATAGAAAATTTACTTGAAAAGACTGCCTCAGCACTTTACATAAAATCATGGACCAGTGCCTTTTTTTTTCATGAAAAGAAATAAGTATATTTCAAAAATGAAGTATCAGGAACATAGCACTCCCTCCTACCACCCAACTACTTACCCTTCCAAAGTCATCTATTAAGTTGTGTGACTTCATTGAAAGAGTTTAAAATACCAAGTGCCATCATCCCTAGGGCATTATTTCTGTTAAAGAGCTGAAGTCGATAATGCTGGGAAGAGGATAAAATTTACTGGAATCTACTTTCCATATAATTTTTTAATTCGGTACTCCTGTTTTGTTTCTACTTAGATGTAGGTAGATGCCAAAAATATTGAAATCAAAACTTTTTGATATTTGCCATCTCTAAACAGGCCCTGTACTGTCCAAATAACAGATTGCTGTTGAATTCCGTTGCCAGGATGGGATACATAAGCTGTTTGTGGTGTAGAATATTTTTCTTATCTAATTTAAAAATTTGAGGAAAAACTGTGAGAAAATCTTCCAGTTTTGTAATAATTATAGAATGATGGATTGGAAATATGCCATACTTGCAATTGTATAAGGATAAATTGTAGACATCTTAGCAATAGAATTTTTGCATCATCTTTGATGAAACTATAATTTTCAAACACTTCTATTCTACTTCTAGATAATGCATTTACATGGTTCAATGGTTCCTCAAAATAAAGTATATTGATAGAATGAGAAACAGTTAAGTGCACATAATAAACTTACAGCCCCAAATATGAACTACTTAATAATATTATTTTTGTTGCAAGTACCGTCTCTTATCAATAGTAGTGGTGTATGTGCGTTATTTCAAAAATGAGCTTTTCTTGAACCCGGTAACTGGTGTTATTTGGAACTTATCATGTAGAGAAATATAAGAAATTTAATTTTGTAGATTAGTAATACTTGAATGCAATGAAAGCAGTTTTGGTGTCTCAGAACTTTTTACAAAAACCTCTGACTAAATCTTCCAATCTAAAATTTTGGACTATCCTGCGCTGTGCATCTTCATATGGTATGTGTGTTCCAGATTCTGGAGTCATTTCATGGACTCAGTTGATTGATGGTTTGATCTGCAGTATCTATTTAGAGGTATGAGATCGATGAAGTCCTCTTGAATGAACTAGTTACAAAACAGCTTTACACTGTCATCTGCGATGGTAATATTATCTAGAGGATTTGATCCACTCGTATTTAAAAATTATTATTGAAATTTGGCTGGCTTTATGAAGTGTATCTACATTTGAAGGCCAGTAGGATAGTATCTTCCCCAGAATTTGGAAACTCTACTCCAGCTCTTCTCATAATCCCGCCACAAAATAAAATCTGTTTGTTGTTTACAACATATTTTATTACTTATGATTTAAAAAAAGAAAATTAAGGAGGAATCCCCTCTTTGCTCCTTGAATTTCCATCATCTTGAGCAATTTTGATGTCAGGCATTGAAAAGATTTGAGGAAACTCCAAACAATATTCCATTGTAACCCACATGTTGAATTATAGTACCAATTGAGATGATTTCGAGCTTCCATTCTAATTTTTTTGAAACGTATATTTCCAGAAGAACTCCCATTCATATTTTCGTAGAATATATGAAATTTGGTACTAATACCATCTCAATTTACCAGCCACACGTCCAAAAAATGTTGAACAACGTGCTCCTTATTGTCAACCGCTTGTAAAATATATTCCCAGTCACCAAATAAATTACAGTTATCCTTCAACTTAATGTTTTCAATAAAACTGCATTAGGATAACATTGTAATTCAGTATGTGTCCCAGTACATTCTCACTCACAGTATCTTGATGGCATTCAAAGTTGAAAAAGATGAATTGTTACAATTGTGAGTGATATTTTTTCTTCAATATCTAGACAAACAATAGATGGCTGTGGGAATCGAAGCCTAATTTTTAATTTAGCTCCTGGCTGCCTAATTTTCTGGCTACTTTTTTTCATTTGTAACATACGATATTTTTCTTCATCTCTTCCAGCTATGGCCCCCTCCAATTGGTCGGCGCTCCTAATCAGTGGCCTCAGCAACCCAGCAGTTACACCACTGCGTGTGAAGTGTATTTTCTGCAGTGGGGCAGATTAAGTGCCGATACTTGTATTTCTTGATTCTCCATTGATCATAAATTTTTCTTTATTTTATTTGTAATGAGGAATCCTCTTGCAGAAACTCTGTTTATTTTCAAAGGGCTGTTGAAAGGGTACCCGGTACACTGCACCCTCTCAACAAAAATAAACATAACATAAATGAAATTAATTATTCCTTATCTATAATTTCAAACTTTTTTTTCTTTATGGTATTTTATTTATTTGTTTAATGTTTGTTTCTTTGTTTATGGGGATGTTATTTCCATAGTTTCTCTGTGGTATGCCAGGGGGGGCCTCTACAGCGATCCTCCTTCAGTCCCTACAAAATTCTCTGAACCAGCTTTCTTTTTTAAAACACATAACCATGGACTTTGGAATATTCATACACAAAGGACAGTGGCCACAGAATTACCACTGCCCCACCGGATAGCCTGCCAGGTGTCCTTGGACTCGAATTTATACCATGCATAGACAAAAATTTTTATATCTATAAACCATAGGTTTTTCGATCTCCATGGATTTTCACTTACTTGATTGACATTCTTGGTCGAAAACGCAGGGAAATATCACTGAAGTCAACCCATTTGCCCTAGGAGAAAACTTCAACACATGATTGATTCACTTTTCATGTTTAATAAAATAAAAAATTCGTCTGTTTAGACGTCATTTAAAATACATATTACCTCTTCAAAGAGAGAAAACGAACTGTGCAAATGGATTATTTTTAGCAAGAGAAAAAATATAAATTAAGTAGGGGTATGGAAAAAACCAGTACAGAGATAAATATGTATTACATCGAGAGACTATTCCACGGACAGACGAATTTGGTAGGAGAAATGAAATATAATATAGTATAAGGAAAGATAAGATGTTGAGGAAAAACCAAGGAAAGAAAGAAGAAACCAAAAGAATTGTACAGAAACGTGAATATTCATGTTTCTGTACATGATGGTTTATAAAGAAATAGGAAAAAGATTGAAAAAATATGGAAAGTCTGTGGAAAGTATGGTATTATAGTCAAAAAGAAAAAAAAAAAGTGTATATAAAACGAACAAGACTATTGCAGGATGGATGCGTCATTTCCCCTCCTAGACCACATTATCTTTATAAAAGAAGAATGGGGTCTCAGAACAAGGATCAGCAATTTTAAAATGTTAACAGAATGTACATATATAAAAAGAGAGTGCAACATTACAAAATAAATAAATATACATATACAGCTACAACAACAACAAAAGACAAAATTATATACAAGAATCAGGTAAGGAGACATAGCCAGGGATTTGAGTCAATAGCCAAGAATTGAGGGCAAACTCCAGACTAGAGGCGGAGTTGATTTCCTCAATGTCTCCTCGGAGGATAATGCGAGCCTGGAACAGATCCCTTTTTCTTCCGGTGGTCTACCCTTACATACTGGCAAGGAATTCCATCGCCATCTATAAAGATAGTGCCATTTTCAGAAAAAGGATCCATATCCAGTCTGACATTATAGAGACGCGCAAAGTCCTTACCTAGGTTGATTGATTCGAACAAGTTCGAAACAATCCCCATCTCGACTACAATCTTGTGTCTAGGTGACACAAAAATGCCCATAGGCAACGTGGTATCGAACCAATAGGGTTTGGGACCTCTGTTGCGCCATGGAAGGGTGACATACCCAGTTCTGCCCAAGACTTGGCAGTTAGCCAAAGCCTCAGGCCTAAAAGGTGCAGTGCCGCAGATCGAATGGTCAGCTTCAGGGTCCTAGTGAATCTGCCTTCGTCGATCGTACTCAACCTCACACACAAAGGATACTGGCTGTGATGGTGGGTCCTCGGGTACAGGATTATGTACCCCGGCCCTTATCAAATTTTGAAACTGGTTCTGCTCAGTTTGTATTTGTCTATATGAGGTGTCAAAACTGACATCCTCATATATCGATAATGGATCATAAGTACGATATTTTGGCAGGCTGCTATGTCGAGTTTCACACACATCGGTTTTTATGGGTGAGGGACTACTATTCCTACTTCCGTGCGTTGTGTGTGTTTTTCAACCTTGAGCCTTCATCTGCCTGCTGTTTAATGGGAGAAGAAAGGAGGGATGTGGACCATGTGAAAAATCAGGCGACGAGGGGCGCCTACTTGGACGGTTAAATCCAAGATAGGTGCTATTGTTTTTGGTGTCTTGAGTCGGTTTGCGACAAGAATTTGCTGCATTATAGATTGGATGGGTGGATGATCCTTGGAATTTGGAAGCCGTATTGATTTAGGGGTCATGGGACTCAGATTTTTGGTCAATCGATACGGTGGACTTAGTCCTCTTTAGAATAGGCGGGAGTTTTGCCATGGCAATACTTCCTTGGTAGAAGGGGTTGGAGCTACTTCCTGCAGCTGAAGAGCTTGTGCTTAGGGGAGGGCTCACACAGAGCTTGTCGTTAATATAGGTGTGAACTTGAGATGGACCAATGATCCCAAGAGCCACACAAAAGTCCACTGCGGGCATGTCTCCACTGATTGATTCAGGTTTTTTGGAGATTATTCTAGCGGGTTCTGGAGTAATTTTCTTCCCCTTCTTGGACCCTCTACCCGAGGATGAGCGGGTCTTTGAAGGTTTAGAAACTTCCATTTTTTTGGTGGATTTGGTACCCTTGGAAAATTCGACTTTTTTAACCTTGGAAGAGGTAACAGATTCATTTGGAACGTTAACCACGGATTTGAGTCGAGCTTTGAGGATCGGCCTCATTTCAGTCGAAGTGACTGTTGCGCTTGGGTGCGGGGGAGAATCAAAAAGATCAGTGGGGAGCAGGCTGACCTCGGGTTCCTTGCAAGGAAATTTCGCCATTCCTCTATTTCTAGTTTGCCCTTAGACATTATCCAGATACTTATTTGGATCAGCAACCTTAGGCAGTATCTCAGCATTAAATACTCCGTCGGTGCTGATCAATTCAATTTCGGGTTCCTCAGACTAAACGGGTTTTTCATCACCCTTTGCAATATGTTCAGCCTGAGAAGAGTTGCCACTAGGCCCTAAAATTTCAAAATTCGACAATTTTGGCCTTGTCTCCTTGGAAAAAGTCTCTTCGTCAGACTCCGTGGATGTGTCACTTATTGCTATTGGCGAAGCCTCCAATGTTATAACGTCTTCCACAACTGTAGTCAGACTTGGTTTCGAGGTCACGCACTCTGTTTCCAAATTTTCAAAGAAGGTTTTTATTCGATGGACCAACTCAGAATTTGGGGTGGCCATCATCACATCGAGGGTTATCCTTGGAACGGGTTCAGGTTAAGAGGCGGCAATGGTTCTAAGTTTATTTATGAACACTTTACCTGCTCGATGCATCGACGTAATATCCAAGGCTTCCCTCTTACCCCTCGACATGCTCGTTTTCTTTTTGAACTTCATCTCCGTCGCTGTTTTTGGGTTGGGCAATCTACTCGTTCCTCCAGTCTCTGGAGCCGCGTAATTTGCGATCTTCTCCAAGGACGAGGTAACCACGGAAGATTCGTCATGGACCGTTGAGTCAGTATCGGATGATGCTGAAAATGTAGCAGAGCAGGGTGATGAAAAAAATCTACTTGTACTTAGATCGAGAGAATCATCAGGAAGAGGAGAATAGGATACATGATTGTTTGGTAAGATTTCATTTCGAGAGATAACTTCAAATTCAGGGGTGAATGACCTTGGATTTACATTTTCAAAATCAAAATTTTCCCCGTTAAATTCAATTAAGTTCTCACCAGTCAGGTCCATGGAATGCGTTTTTATGAACACGAAATCGGCCTTTGGGCTGATTTCAATTTCTGAAGGTCGTGCGACTTCTGTCGAAATCACCTCAAAAGAGTCTGAGTCATCCTCGGAGTTGTCTGACGTAATATCAATCTCGTCGAGGATGGGGAAAACAGAATTTTTTATTTCCATGGAAGGACCCGAATTGTCAACCATGTTGTACTCACTCTTGACTGAAATTACTGAAAAATTATTATTTTTGCAATTTTCTGCAAGTTCAAGAAGTTCATCATTTAATTTACCCAGTGCCGCAATTTTACTATCCATGGACTCAAAAGAAACACATCGTCTGTATGAGTGCATACAGACGATAAAGTTCGTTTTACGTGCAATGCACAATTAGTATGGGTTGGGGACTTTGGTCTATGACCTGTCTGTCAACGCAGGGCTGAGCCCTGAGGGAGGCAAAGAGGGAAACATCCCCACAGTCACTCCCCCCCTAGTATTTTTGTATGAAAAGACTAAGTCTCGTCATACTCTAAAAGTTGGGGGGACGTTGGACTGAAGATTGTCCGGTGGGATTACATCCTCTGTAAGACCTAAGTCCTCTAAAGAGAATAAGAGAATATCTGTAACGGCTAAAAGAGGTGGTTCAGTACTGGAAACTAACCTCTTTTGGGGCGATTACACTTCCTTCGATATACGATAATATTCACAGGAATATTATAGTATTCGAGAATTATTTTAAATAGTTGAATGTTACTATCCACAGCTATTGTGGACCTTAACTAAATGAAAGACTTTAATTAAATTGAAACACAAAATAAACTTCATCACTTTACTTTTAAAACACAATATTAAATTTACAAGTATTCATTCACAGTCTAAGAATGGAAGAATATTGCAGGTACAGTATACGACTGACCAGTTTATTTACAATAAAATATATTACACTATTACGCAGTGTTAATATTACAATACAATACAAATGTTTTAATGAAAACCAGAGTTTATATACCTGTCAAGGTATATGGTTTTCTATGGTGCTGTGTGTAAAGTAGGGATTTGCTGATTTAGGTATTTAATTATTTCGAGAATATTCGGGTACCAGAATGTTGAGATACTCGAATATTCCGTTAAAAAACGTGTAGTAGTTGCTGGCAGGAAGTAACGGTACTTTTGCCAGTTGACTGTCCTTATTAGGGAAAGAATTTGCTTAGTAAGAAAAATGTATTTTTCTGTGAACGAAATATGTGCGTCTATATTAAAATATGACGAACATATCCGTTACAATATCGCGGAGGGCTTGGCCTAAGGCATGGCCAGTAAAAATCCCCGTATTATAATTGAGGATCCTCTGCTGGTTATAATTAGCACGAGATCGTGCTCCTCTCTTTTTATTCTTGTGCCTTATTGCCTGGGTAGTATTTCTGGAATTCACATTGGGGATGGAATTCCTTTGTTGGATGAAAGGTTGGAGTTGGGTTTCCAGTCTATGGACCGTGTTTTTGGAGCGAGAAGGCTGAATGCTCCTAGATGGGTCCACATCCATGGGGGTGATCATGGATCGTGAAGCATCCGAGGTCTCGCCAATAGGATGGTGCCGAGGAAGAAGTTGGGTCATTTCAGCTATGACTGAATTGACCTCTGGCCTCGGGGTGGAATTCAAAGCGAGATTGCTCGCCAAAGAGGAAAGTTGGGAAAGCATGATGTCATGCTCCCAATTGTTCTGTTCCTGCTCTTCTACGAGGAGGGCTTCCTCATAGTCGAGCAAAGGTTCAGAAGAGTTGATGGAAGACATTGTGGTGGAATGCAAGTGTCAATTAAGACAAGATAAGAAATTTTCAAAAGGAATTTTTTGGCATAGAAAATAGGTGTTCGAATTGAACAATTTTTAGAAATTCAGAATGCGATGATGCTTGAAGCGTAATTGACAAACGAATGATTTGTGTATCGCTCTTGGCTGTTTTATTTGGTACAAATTTGTCGTCGAGTTTATCATAATTCATCTCAGTATAAAAGATTTAATATTTTCCCACCATTAAGAAATTCCCATGTAGAAGATTCTACGTGCAAAATTCGTTGATTTAAATTACCACGTGCTTTTTATGTGAGTCAACGTATTCGAGTGAATGAACTTTATTCTTTTATGTAGGTCAATGCGATAAGGAACGGTGGTGCGATATCCTTATTGCAACATACGTTGTATGTTCTGCGATAAGGATGTGTGTCATTGCAGTTGCACCGTTTCTCATTGTTTGTCAGCTGATTTCTGTTTTTATAAAAACACACGTGAATTTATTTTGAATTTCACGATAGATGTTTTATTTTCGAGCTGATTTATTTTCGCATTTTTCTTCTCTGTGTATAGGTTTGAATCCTGGAGGCGGAAGATTTATTTTTGATTTTTATGACCATTTTTTGATGTTTTTATTTTTGTTTAACCTTCTGCTATGTTTTGATGTAAGAGTTAATGGTGAATAAATTTATTTTGCTTTTTTATAACCATTTATTTTTCTATGGATTGGGAATTTGGTGGTTTTTGTATGAGTGAATTTTGTATTTGTGATCATGTTTCCGTTTAGCTATTTTGGTGTTGAGCTAACCTTTCTGATCTACGACTCAGAATTTGATTTTGTTTTTTATAACTACCTTTAGGTCTGCCTCTTTTATTAGGTTTTATAGGTGTTTTTGGATTGTAGTAATATTTTCATACATTGTTATCGAATTTGACAAACTTTTTGGGTTTGGTTTTTTCAACTGTTTTTTCCAAATTTGGTTTGGGTACATCGCTAAGGAATTTAGACAAGCACAGGCTCAGTTGTTGCATTCTTTTTTTATATTGGGCCATACAAATCTCGAGGTCATTAATTTAGTCGTACTCCTACGTTCAGTGTGCAATAAGTTATGAACAATGTCGAACGCCATTTTCCTATATTTTTATGGAATGTAGGGTCGTTCTTGGCCTTGGGACACATCACATGTTAACATGATTTTTGTGCCAGGGAGTCTTTTTTGTCTCAGTTGTAGACTTGATTTGTCTGAAGATATCAATTTTAATAATTCTTCATCCCCCAGCTGTTCAATAGCTATTTCAGCGTAGGGCAACTGAAATAGCACTGAAACAGATTCTATTCGGCTCAGAGCATCAGCGGGTGTATTTAATTCCCCTTTTATATACCTGATGACTGTTGTAAATTGGCCTATGAATTCTAAGTGTCTCATTTGCCTTGGCGATGCATGTTCTGCTCTCTGCTGGAATGCATGTGTGATAGGTAGGTGGTCTGTGTACACAGTAAAAGTTCTACCTTCTACATTATGCCTAAAGTGCCTGATTGCAGCATTTATCGCCAATAGCAACCTGTCGTAAGTGCTATAATTTTTCTCAGCCTTTGATAATTTCCTCGAGAAAAATGCTAAAGGCTGGTTTTGATCATTATCAATCTGGTACAATGTTGCACCAAATTGCAAAGTCTGATGCGTCTTTTGCTATGCATAATGGCAGACTGTCATCTGGGTGAGCTAATAATGTCGCGTTAGCTAGCATATTTTTGACTTTGTCAAATGCTAAATTGGCTTCTTCTGTCCATATGACAGGAGTTTTGTCGCGTTTTTTATTTGTTTTAATCAAATCGAATAATTTGCCTTGTTCGGCCGCTGTGTTTTTTTATGCAATGTCGATAGAAATTTGTCATCCCTAAAAATCGTCTTAATTCAGCGACTGTTTTTGGTTTAGGGAAGTTTATAATTGGCTCAATCCGGACTTTTTGAGGGGCAATTCCGGCGCAAGTAATGTTGTACCCGAGAAAATCAATATTTGGTTTTGCATATTCGCATTTACTAGGATTGATAGTTAAACCGGCAGCGTGCAGACGCTGTAATACGGTTCTCACTTTCTTCTCATGTACTTCAATGCCTCAACTGGAGCATATGCAAATATCATCTATGTATGCATAGGCATATGGTATGTCTCTCAATACACCATTTATAAATCGCTGGAATGTCTGTGCAGAATTTCTTAATTCAAATGGCATTTGAAGATATTCGAAGAGGCCGAATGGAGTTATTAGTGCCGTTTTCTCAATATGGTTTTTAGCCATAGGTATTTGGTGAAAAGCTCAATTGATATCAATTTTGGTGAATAAATCTTTTCCTTTCTTGTTTATATTAAAATCCATGATATTAGGAACTGGATATCTATCTGGTTTTGTTTGGGCAATAAGGCATCTGTAGTCACCTACTACTCGCCATTTTCCACCTGGCTTAGAGATGATATGAATGGGTGAGCTCCATGAGCTATTTGAGGGTCTACAAACTTCTTCTTTTGCCATTCTATCGAATGCATCCTTAGCCACTTTTAATCTCTCTGGAGCTAAGCATCTTGCTTTTGCTACACAGGGTTGACCTACAGTTTCTATTATATGAACTGTGTCATGTTTGTATATAGGATTTGGATTAAAAGTTGGTTCGGTAATACCAGGAAAATCTGTCAATATATTGAAGAATTTATCATTTGATTTCGTGCACGCATTAATTATATTAATTATTTGATAATTTTTAGTTTTTCCTTTTATGTGTTCACCGGTTGTGGAATCTATTAATTGTTTATTTTTAAGATCAATCAATAGTCCATAATAGGCTAAGAAATCTGCTCCTAATATAGGGTATTTGACATCAGCTATGGTGAAAGTCCATTTCATTGGTTTGTTAAAACCTATATTTACTTTGCATTTTTTAATTCCATATGCAGAGAAACTATGGTTGTCTACTGCATTTAATTGGAATTTCGGAGTATTATTCTTGTGCTTAATTTTGGCTGGCAGTAAGCTTATATCTGCGCCAGAGTCAGCAAGAAATTCTCTCCTTTTTGACCTGTCCTGTATGAACAGGTGGCAAGTGTAATTATCTGAGGGGTTGGTTGCCGCTGATACAACCCCTCTCTCTAGTTTGAATATTGAGAGATTTTTGGTTGTCTAACCTTGTCCAATTCAGAGAGCAATTCTTTTTTCTTTTGCTCATCTTTGATCATCCTTTTGGCATAGAATTGGCAGGTTATTTTACAGGTCCTGGCATTTTCTCCCCATTTATTGTGGTGGAAGCAATAGTCTTCACGACAGTTCGGGTTTTTATATTTGGGTCTAGATTTAGACCTTGGTGGTGTTCTGCCAGGGCTGTTTTTTCTGTTATTATTTCTGCGGTCACGAGATATAGAGTCTTGTTCTCGCCAATTTCGGTATTTTGAGCGGCTGTTGCGATTTCCATTGCTGCTGTTACTATTATTTTTATTTTCAATTTTTAATGCAGCTATTTCGGCTCTTAGTTCCCCTATCTCAGATTTTTCCACTGAGATGGCACTGATTGCAGTTTTACCTGTATATTCGAGTGTCTGTTCGGCAGCTTTAGCCAAATTTATCAATGCCTCATCACTGGTAGCATTCGTAAGATTTAAAGCTCCTAGTGATTGTACAACTGATGTAGGTAGTTGTTGGCAAAATTGGTCAGCTATTACCAAGGGTGATACATGGTTATCCCCTTTTTTCATAAGTTTGGCGATGAATACTGTAGGCTTGTCATCTCCAATGGACATGCCTCTATCGGTTCTCAAATTTCCTCTCGAGCTGTTATGCCAAATGCAGTTCTTATTTTGTCCTTGAACCATCTGTATGAATCTTCTGCTTCGTCAGGGACATTCCATGATGTCTGGATAAGCTTTTATTATTTGTGCAGGCATGTTTCCACATAATTGCCTGTATCTATGCTCTCAAGGAATCTCCTTGAGTTGGAAACAGCCAGTCAGTTGAATAAACCAAGTTTCTACGTCTTTTGGGAGAAACTCTGGTTGTTGGCTCCGTTTTTTGAGTGTGTTTTTGGCATTTTCTTCGACTTTCTTTTTGTCGTACTCCGATATTGCCTTGGCTACAATTTCTTTCATGTATTGATCAAATAGCTCTTTTTCTATCTGAGCTTGTTTCTCAGTCAGTAACCTATGTTCTTTTTTCTCTGGATTTTCATTTGAAGTTGCAGACATTTTATTTTCGTCGTTTTTCAGCATTATTTTTCTTATTAATTTTCCGTTTCTTAATTTTTGGAAATCCAGCTTGACCGAATTTGTAGCAGAAATTATTGTAGGACTATTTCCCATCTAGCAGATGTTTTATGCGTGTTCTACCGAGATTTTGTTGACCCGTCCGGTTATGGGCAACGTTTATTTGGTATAGGGGGTAAATTTCCCACTCCATAGTCGACTAATAGTCACCTAAGTCACATCAGCTATTTCTAGACAATGAAAAAATCGCGTCCAAGCCGCACTTATCAGCAGAGCGATTTTTCGCTTGTCGAGCGTTTTTACGCCTGTACCACTGTAGCAACATCGAGGTCACCACTGTGGCTTGTTTGGTGTAGGTGGATGCTACCTACACGGGGTTCATGGAACCTTTGAGGGAGACAGTGGTTTACATGCGGGGCAACCAAATTATTTTTCGGTACCGGTAGCGAGCTGGTTTAAGATGCCTTACCATACACTAAGCGTACTTCCTAACTGCGGCAATCATCCAAAGGCGAGGCGGTATCTTATACAGACCGCAGCACGTATACTGTCAGTGAGTATGTAATTATTACATACTCACTTGCCTCTGTTTACCGACTCACGGTAAACATAGAAACGCATCGTCTGTATGAGTGCATACAGATGATAAAGTTCGTTTATTTTTCTAGGATTGTTGGCTTAGGCAAGGGAAATATTCTACAACTCAGACAGCTTGTGTATCTCATCTTGGCAATGAAATCCACCAACAATCTGTTATTTGGACCATGCTTTGCTAGCATGTATTTTTAGTGATGTCAAAGGCATGGTGATTGGAGGAACATTTGTGTGGTGCAAAATTCAGAAAACCCTTTAGGTAGTTTAAAGAACTTGTGAAGGTCGTCAGAGTCTAGTTCAATGAGAATACCAGATTTGACGATTTGGTCTAGAGGACTGTTTGCGCCACACATTAACACACACCCAAAACTGAAGCAAGGGCAATTTGGATTCACATATCCTGTTGTAGCAGATGAATGTAAGAGGGTTGGTATATTGAATAGATGAACACCTGAGATAATGCCAGTCGAGAATTGGAAAAATTTAAACCTAATCCGGGTGGTCATTCATCGTTTAAAATTGCTTTCAACTCAATATAGTAAATATTTTAAGATCGGTATGGATTGAATATGCCTTTGATATTAAAAAATGTCAACGAATTTACTATTCGGTGATTAATACCACAGTGGAAGTGTCAGATGTTACAGTAACAACTAATAGATGGTTGTGGTGAACTGTAAGTGCACTGTGGCAGATTTACCATTTGCTGACTGTACCTTGTATTGAAACGGTGGTACATGTACCAGCTCAAGTGACTCCATTCATACTTGATCTAAAATTTTTGAGTTTTGGGAAATATATTTTTTAGATCAGCCTGAAAAATTAATAAATTTTTTTCTGCATGTTCGAACTATTAATTTTTTTTTTTATTGTAAATTTGTAAAAATTTCTGAAAATTTATTTTTCTTTACTTTTCTATTTTTATTCGCTTGATAAATCTATTTTTCTTTTTTTTTCTTAAACAGTAATTTTATCGTCACTTCCTATAATTTTTGTAAACAAATCTCCATGTTAATGAGCAAAATGGTCAACCATTTGACATCATCAGCCCTGCAAATTGATAGGTACCGTGCCTTTTTACAGATCTGCAAAAAAAAAAAAGTTCAAAAGCTGCTCTTGACTTTTTGATTCATTATCAGAATGAATAATCAATGTTACTCAATCGTGTAGGACAGGAGACGAAACATAGGTTTACTAACACGCACCAAAATCTAAAAAACAAAGCATGGTGTAGTTGGAGAAGGGAGAATGCTCACCATAAACAGCAAAAATTGTGACTTCCGTCGGCACGGTTATGGCAAATGTCTTTTTGAGAAGCACGTGGAATTTTTGTTCTCCATCGCCTGCTAAAGGGGACTATAATTAATTCGTACATTTATTTCCAGCTGGTGGATGAGTCGAGGGAGGCAATTTGGAATAAAAGACCTGGGCCGAGCCTGTCTGGTGAGCATCGCTTTTTGATTCATGGACGTGCACATCTACATTTCACCAGAAAAACCACTCAACTTCTTAAATCCTTGGAGTGATCTGTGATTGATCACCCCCTCACTCACCTAACCTGGCTCCGAGTAATTTTCATCTCTTCTTGGAGTTGAAACGTCATTTTGGTGGAAAAATAATTGCAACCAATGTAATATTAAAAGCAGAGATAAAGAAAATTATTTGTGAAAAATTGTTGCTAGGGTGTGTAAAAAAAAAAACTTACTTTTAACACAGTTCTCGTATTTGTTTACTACTTACATAACATTTATTGTCTTTTCCGTACTCTTGTTTTAATCATCACTTTATTTATCGATAAACTTGTGTGAGACATTATTTTGAAATTTAACTATTTAATTTTCATTAAATATTTACAGAGATTATTCAGGGTGACCCAAAAGTGTCACGCAACCCAAACCTTCAAATGTAAAAATTTTGAAAAAAGAGACACAAGGCTGAATCTTGGCCCAGTTTCAGAAGTCGGTTACTCAATTATTCATGCAAAGTTTCAGGATTAAACGGGTAGTATCATTTCAGTACCTTCATCCTTGTTTTTTTAAGAACTTTTTTGTGGTCTTTACCATGCTTTTAAAAGAAATAAAAAAAATTTTATTTCATCCTCTCCATTGATCCGCACTTTGGTGCAGTACTTCACTTTATGGCAAATTTTTGTCGTAACAGTTTCCTTAAATTTGTTTGGGTATGCAACTTTTCATACGTCAATGTTTTTTCTCATGAACACCTGCAATGAGCAGTTATGTAACTTTTTATTCAGTGTGCTCAAAAAGTTGCATAATCACATAATTGGTTAACCATTTCCCTATCATCTATCGTGGACTGGCCACAAGTTGGTGCGCACCTACAGGGCGCATTGATTTGGCAACACAGCAAGAGAGTTGTGTTGCCTGTGCTGGTGTTGTGGCGGTTGCCAAACAGTTACACTTCAGTGAGGAGGAATGTGACGACGTATTATTGTTCATCTCATGGATGTTAAACTAAACTTGTGGGTATGCCACTATATGGTAGCAGAGGTAATTTTGTGGTCTTTAGGACCTTTAAGACTTTATTAATTTAAAGCCTTAATGCAAATAAATTAGAGTTTGAATTCTCCTCACAAAAATTCAAATCCTAAGGTGAAAGAATAACTGACGTATTTCTTTTAACAAAGAAACACTTTATTTTTTCAAACACACTTCCATTATTTAAAGAGAAACATCGAAAGATAATTCCCTTTAAGATTTTTTTTCAATGTATGAATAATACACTGAAAGACAAAAGACTTTAGTCTCTTTATTCTCACGAATAATATTTTGTTCAAATCTATTATGAAAAATTGAACAAAAGACTTGAATAATATTATTCAACAAACACAGTGCTTAGTACTAGTTAACACCAGTACTAAATGAAAATATTCATCGAATCCTCTAATCCTACCTATTGTTAGAAATAAAATCAAATAAAATAAAAACGGCAAAAAATGATTTTTTTTTTTAATAAGAAAAAATTTTTTTGCTGCCCTCAGTATCTTACACTTACGTATAAATGAGGATAAAGACAGAAAAAATTATGTTAAATAATTTTTTCCGCCGCCCTCAGCACATAGTGTCATATACATAGACAAAATTACGGCCAATATGGTAAAACATGGCGATCGTAAATTCGTTAATTTAACAGAGTTAGCCGTCAACAATTACGACTAAAATAAAATTCCCCGCCAATTGATTTTTTTTGGAGAAATAATAAAAGATTTCCAAGAAGTCCTCTAATACTGACAAACACACTTTTGTCATTATTACAAATGGAGAGAGAAAAAGAATATAATCTATCTCTCTCCCACTCGTACAAAAATTTAACAACTCTTAAAAAAGACGAAAATGCCAAGGTTTTTAAGGGAATAATGTAGATCTTGTTGATAAGATAAAGACCAACAGTTGCCAAGGTCAAAAAATCACAGTGAAGAGGCAATATACACTTGCATTTCCCTGCAAATGTACGAATATTATCGTATGTATGTGTGAATATTCACACACATATACATGACATCACCACTACTAACGCTTTTCAAGGCGATAGTATAACCCATTTGTGTGCAATAAAAAAATGAAAAAAAAAAAACGAGGCAAAGCAAACATCAAGTTAAGAGTATACGCACACACACATACCCTTAAATCAACCACCAACCAAATGAACAAGTACGTTCTGGTCATTCTCGCCTTGTGAGTTGAATTTGATGTTTGCGCTTCTGTTCTTTTTTCATTTTTTACCTGTTTTATTGTGTGCTTTTGATGAATTTTGTTGTTTTAATTAATGTATTATTAATTAAACCATTTGTGACAAACTTTTTTGTTTTCAAATTTCAAAACTCGTCGAATTTTTTGCGAAAAAACTTCACATTTTTCGAAAATTTTGTCGTCATACACGTGGTGTTTCATAAATTTGCTTTAACAAATTTGTTTTTTGTTAAAATTTTGTGAGAAATTTTAATTTCACGCTACTTGGCATTCCTTTTTCAAAAAAAATTAATATTATTACGGTTGAATTTAAAAAAATCCATTCGTAAGTATTTTAAATATTCATTTATTTAAATAAAATATGCTTAGGGAAATGTACTTTGCCTAATAAATTTCAGCATTTTTCGATCGTGTGGATAAAATTACATTATAGTTCATAAGAATATAAGGTAGTTTTTATATTTAATTATCCACTAATGATTTTGAATAATTTTGAAAGAAATTACTCAAATAATAATCTTGTAATTCTTAGGGATTTCAGAGATTATGTGAACTTGCTGAAAATCTACAGGTCCAGTGAAATCCACACGATCTGTATTATTATAATAATTTTTAGAATTTATTTACAAGTGAATTTCTAAATAGTGCAGTGTTGCGATTAATTAACCACATTGCGTTTACAGTGATGCCCAAAATTTGATTTGAACATGACTTAACAAAACTTATGATAGGTCTTTCATTAGGAAAATTAATTTAATGAAACCCTTTCATAATTTAAAAACATCACGTCTTTAAAAATTATTTAGATATTATTTGAATAATCGTCAATACCTTAAAGAAAATTTCCCTTAACAAAATCAACCCTTTATGGAACCTATTGATTCTTTTTAAAATACAAAAATTGTATATGTCTTTTATTTAGTGTCAATATGTCCCATATGTCTGAAACATCAAGGGGAAGTGGTTCCTCATCTCGCACACCACTGCCTCCACCACCCCTCCTGGTACCTGCAGATGCAGGCCTACGAGATCGGGAAGAGGAAAACGTATTAGCCTACGACGACGAGCAACAATGTATTGTTGATCAACTCGATGAAGCAGCTAATATGCTGCGACGTGAGGAAGAGGCCCGCCAAATAACATGTGACCTCAGTTACAATGTACCAGCTTCTCCTCGGTTACCAGTTGGACTACCACCAGGGTTTTAGGGTGCCTCCAGATGGAGATCATACTCATCTCAACAGCAAAATGATAGACAGTTTGTTGTTTCTTCTTGGAGTAACTAAGAAGAGATAGAATATTTTGAGAGTCTGTTGGCCCAAGTTATCGTCTCGATAGATGAAACAAAGGAATTACTGAATTCCAATTCAGTAGTTCCTTTGCAAGCACGCCGCAGGCTTCCAAACCTGGAGTATCTAATCAACGAATTACAAAGAATTCGGAAGGGAACTCCAACAGAAATGGTAACCCAATCTAGGAAACAGATTGGTGATATTTTGGGACTAATTGCGGAAATTCAAGAAAGATTCCCAAAACCTCCACAATCAATTCCAACCCATCAGGAACCAGTCCAGATGGAGATTGACCAGTTTCAAGTCCCTCCTTCTCCAGCTCAACTCCCTCATCCAGTTTTCCCAACTTCTTGGGAAACTGAACAGGAAATAGAAGAGAGAGTGAGGGAGAGATTTGAAGAAATGAAGAGGCAGGAAAGAGAAGAGAAGGAACGCCGTGCACTCCTTCGAAAATTAGGTGAAGACCTAAGCGAGCTGTTTAAGCAAGATAACAATCTCCAACAACAATTGGATCGACTTCATTTGGAGATGGACTCTATCAAGGAACGTGTAGCTGGAGAGCTACATACTCCAATTGAGACGTTCATTGAAAGTTACGTCAAACCTGCAGAACGTAGAGGTGAGATTGTTAATTCTCAAACTGATGAGATATCTTCTCAAAACAGAAATACCCCATCAAATGATGAAACTAATGATGGACCAGCGAGTAAGAGATTACAACCTAGTCCATCAGTTGATAATAACGTATCAACATTAGCTTCGTCAGATAATATTTTAGTAAATTGTCCGTCACCAATTACTAATTCCATAACAGCTTTGGTTCCTGAGAAAATTGGAAACCAAAAAACAACAACATCAATTTGTCCCAAAAGCAACATTATTCCAAAATGTTGGGAAATAAATCCTTTGGTACAAAATGAAGCACCACCAATGAACCTTAAAACTCCAAAATTCTATTTAGATAAATGGGATGGAAAAATATTAACCTATCCTGGTTTTATTCGAGGTTTTAATTTATATGTTCACTTGCGAAATGATTTTGACATTTCCCAAAAAGTTAATTATCTTCAAAACGCTATTCCAAAAGAATTAAAAGATAAATTTACTCATTTGGCACCTGACGAAAAAGGTTACCATCAGAGATTAATATTTTTGCATGATTGTTTTGGCAATCAGGCAAAAGTGAAAGCTGAAATTTGGATGCAAATTACAGCTTTCCCTACTGCAGTAGACACCATTTCATCTATCCAAGATGGAATGGATGGAATTGCAGCCCTCATAGACAGGTATAGAGATATATCTGTAATTATAGATGAGGAACAAGTATTTAATGTTACTGTTAAAAAATTTCCCCCAGGTCGTATTTGAATCTTAAAAGCTCTGAGATACATGTCTCTCATTTATTTGCAGCCATTAGAGAGTTCATCAAAATCCACGAACTTTTCGAGGAAAAAGATGGGCCTTCTAAACAAAATTTAAATAAAAATCAAGGGAAAACTTTTAATGATAATAAAAAAGGTAAGCCTAAAGGCAAACCCGCTTTTGTGGAGCATCTTTCAGCAAAGATGATGCTAAAAATGAAGGAAAGGATAAATCCAATCCCAAAAATAACAGTAAGAAGAAACAACAAAAATCTAAACCTAAAAATTCAGATGATTCTCCTTCTGTTCCAGAAAATGCAAGATTAGCCGATATCCAGTTGGCTAAGGACACTCCACGCTCAGTCTTGATAACACCTCAGACCAACGCGTGCCTGTTTTGTGGTGCTTGTCACTTCAGTTTTTTGTGTTTCTCTGCAAAGGGGAACACAAAACAAATCTGAGAGGAATTTTTCCGCCAGAGAAATTTGTGTTTTTGTTCTAACGAAAAACACGATGAAGATGCCGATCATTGTGTTGGGACTCCACCCAAGCACTGCAAATGGTTCAATTGTCTGAGTGATCAGCAAAATTCCATTTTCTGTCTGAAGGCGTCATATCCGATCTGTACAGGCATTTGTGATGCCTGGTACGCAACGTTAAGGGAGCGTAAAGCCACCTTAAGTAAGTCACTTATTGATTCTCTACAAGAAGAACCAATAACAGAAATAACTCAAAATCCAATTATTCCACAGGAAGCATCGGCAAATGGCAGTGACCAGTTTGAGGTGAAAACTTCAAAGAACAGTTACAATGTTTTGTCGAATAACCAGTTGGCCGCCTTACCTGTACATAGTAAGTGTTTTGCCAATTATTCAAAAATTAAAAATAGTTCAACCTTTTTAGTTTTTGAAACATATGCACAATCCTCGAATATAAAAAACCCTATTAAAATACAGGGATTCATGGACTGTGGCAGTGTTGATACTTTTATAATCAATAAATTTGCTTTCGAATCTTTAAAATTAAAAGGTTATGAAGCAGTAAATTTACGACTTTTTAGTCTTCAACATCAAACCTCAAAACCAACAAAGTCTTTTTCAGTAGACTTTGATTTGTTTACTCCTGATGGAGTAAAAATTCCTGTTAAAGCAAAAACTTTGGATGTTATAGCCCATAATCTAAAACTACCAAACTTAACAAAATTTTATGAAGAGTTTCCAGAATATAAAAATTTAAAATTCACTTCAATCAATAAGGAGCATACGATTCAATTACTGTTAGGCAATGACTACATGTGGTCATTTGTTCGTAATATTAAGCACCTTTCACCCTCCCTGACACTTATCGAAACATCTTTCGGAAATATGTTAGGAGGTTTGATTGAATGAAACCCTTCAATAGATGATATCTTTACTCCAGTCTACTTTTCTGATCAACAGAAAATAAAAAATTTATGGAAACTTGATGCCATTGGTATTGAGTCCCATAACTCTGACGAGGCTCAAGCTGATGCAGAAGCGCTAAGCTTGTTTTATAAAGACGTTCAATTGGTAAACAATCGTTACCAAATAAAATGGCTTTATAAAAATTACCCTCCTCCATTAGGAGATCATTATAATTTGTGTTATAAACGTCTACAAAATTAATTACCAAAATTTGTTAAAAATCCTGAATTTTTCAAACGTTACACAGAATATTTTGATCTCTTAATTGATCTTGAAATGATTGAATTAGTGGATGAAACTGCAAAACCAGGATTAATTCACTACATGCCTCACAAGAGCATTTTAGACTTAACAAAAAGTACCCCGCTTAGAGTAGTCTTTGATGGGTCTACTAAGACTAAAGCCTCTAAACATTCAATAAACGATTGTATGTTTAAAGGTGCAAATTTATTACCTGATCTACTTGAAATTCTTTTATCATTTGGCAAAGAAAGGTATGCAGTTATTGCGGATATTAAAAAAGCATTTCATCAGATCGGCTTAAATCCTGATGACAGGGATGTAACACGTTTTTTGTGGATTAAAGATCCATCAAAACCACTAATTAAAAGTAATATAATTATTTTTAGATTTCAAAGGGTTCCCTTTGGAATTGTATCTGCTCCCTTTTTACTGGCAGCAATTTTAATGCATCACTTCCAGCAAGTTGATCCTGAATATTATCAAAAGTATGCCAAAAATTTGTACGTTGATAATCTAGTCGTTTCTTTACCAACATATAAAGAATTGAAAGATTTACATGATCGTTCAAATAAATTGGTTACTGATATTTCTATGGAGTTGTCTCAGTGGGGTACTAACTGTACCAAACAGAGACAAGACTTTAACCCTGAAAATGCATTAACAAAACCTCAAATAAAAGTATTAGGAATAACTTGGGACATGGATAAAGATTTAATTTTCATTAGCCAACCCAAAACAAAAGATAGTGATATAAATTGGACAAAAATAAATTTTTTGAAAATCGTCTCTCAATTTTTTGACCCTAATGGTTGGTTTGCTCCAGCTTATGTTCCTTCCAGAGTATTCATAAAACAACTTTGGAATGAAGGATATAAATGGGATGAAACTTTACCAACAACGCTACATCCTATAGCTACACAATTGGTACAAGATTTATTCCTTTGTACATCTTATTGCCTACCACGTCAACTTTATCTGGGTACTTATGATCCAAATAAATGCCAATTACATATTTTTGTCGATGTGTCAAAAATAGCATATTCTAAGGTTGCATTTCTTTGTTTTTATCAACAACAAACCAACTCTTTTGATATACGATTTGTAATAGGCAGAAGTCGAGTAGCTCCAATGAAACCAATGCCAATTCCTTGATTGGAGTTGTTAGGGGCAGTAATTGGAGCTAGGGCAATAAAAAATATTAGACAACCCTTAGACTTGTCTAACAGTCCAACTTATTTATGGTCTGATAGTAAGTGCGTTTTAACTTGGTTGTTGGAACGTAGGGTGTTAAATCAATTTATTCTCAATCGAGTGACTGAGATTAAAAAGATCCCAAATGTGCAATACAGATATGTACCTACAGCCGATAATCCAGCAGATGTTGGTTCTAGGGGAGCAACTATAGTAGATTTATTAAAAACAACTTTGTGGACAGGACCTGAATGGTTATATAACAATTCAGACACCTGGCCACCAACGGACCTTCACATAATCCGATCTTTACCAAAGATAGAGGATGATAACACATCATCACCTATCTTTTGTACCTTAAGAGAATCTTTCTTAATATCAGAAACTTTAACAAATTTGATTCCTCAAAATTCTGAAGATATCTTTGACAGTCATAAACCTACCAAATTAAAAAGAAAATTGAAATCAAAAAAGTTAAATGTACCTAAATTTTTTATGAACAACAAAACTTTTATTTGTGAAACCAAAACCTTTGCAACACAAACTGTTGAATCACAAAATACTGACTCTTAAGTAGACTCAGTTTTGGATTTATCAAATAAACCACCTTCAAAAGTCAGAGATAACCCTTTTGCTAGTTTTGTTCATAAACCTGAAAACACTCCATTTAGAATTGAAATTGAAAAATTTAATTGTTTGGTAAAACTAGAACGTGTTTTCTACAGCTGTTTAAATGCACTTTGAAAATTTTCTGCCAAGAGACTTAGACGTTCTAGATGCACAAAACCTTATGCAATTTTACCAAACAATTTTCAATTTGCACTCTTATGTTTTATTTATGCAGATCAGATGAAATATTTCCCTGACCTGTTTAAAATTCTTTTATCACATAATCCTCCAGAACATGTATTATATGATAAATTTCAAATAGTTTTGGATGAATCAGGCACACTCAGGTTAAAGAATTATTTACCTGAAACTTCTTTTACAGCAGACGTATTGTCTCCTGTATTACTTCACCCAAAATCTCATTTAACAAAATTAATTTTGCTAAACGTTCATACAACAAATAGTCATGTGGGAATAAAATTTACTGTCTGCTTTTCGCAGAAGTTATTTTGTACCCAGATTTATGCAAGTTTTACCAAAAATATTAAGGGATACTTGTGTTGTATGTAAAAAACATGACAAACGCCCGTTTGCACAACCAACGCATTTAGCCATGCCAGATTTTAGATTGATGCCCTTTTCTCATCCATTCACCTACACAGGTGTGGATGTTTTTGGACCATTTGGAGTCTTTGATCAATTCCTGCCAAAAAAGAAAAAAGATTTGTCAACTCCAACCTCTCCGATATATAAAAAATGGATCTTGATATTCACTTGTCTCTCAACAAGAGCAGTGTATTTCATATCACTCTCATGTCTAACAACATGTGAAATTTGGACTGCTTTCCAAACATTTTTTGCGGACTGCGGAACTCCAAAAGTAATTTTGTCCGACAATGCCGCACAATTTTTAGTTATTGCTACCCATTTACCAAAATTCTGGGACACTATTGTTGCTGACAATACAATTAGCGATCAACTAAAACAAAAAGGAATTACGTGGCACTTTACTCCGCCAAAAGCTCCATGGTATGGTGCCCCATATGAACGGCTTATAGGAGTCTTTAAACAAGCCTTCTATAGAGTATTAGGATATCATTCTCATCATAAAAACAACTTTCAAGCTGCATTAAAAAATATTCAAATTATGATGAATGAACGTCCATTATGCCCTGCCGTTGATGATGCTGATCAAATAACTTTGACACCAGCTCATTTCATGCATGCCAACTTTAGAAATTTTACATTAGATCTTGAGAAACCATTGGATAATACTCCAACGACAAAAACACTACAGAATTTATGGAAAATTGATCAAGAGAATTTAACAAAATTATGGCTTGCATGGAAAAATCTTTATCACCCATTCTTGAGAGATAAAATACAAAAAGGTGTCGATAATGTTTACCAAACAGTAAATTTCAAACCAAAAGTTGGTGATATAGTTCACGTGTTGGACTATATGACCAAGCCAGGAATATACAAAATTGCCAAAATTGTATCCCTGACCCCTTCCTGTGATGGAAAAGTCCGTCATGTGGAAATTTTACTACCAAGTTCAAAAACAGTCACTAGACCCTTAAAGTTTTTGGCCTTTTAGAACTTGATAGTAGTGATAGAGTCCCAATAACCTCAAATTGAAGACTTTATCAACATGACTTGTTCTGAATGACATACGAGACTAAGTGGTTAGAAAATTAACTGATGGAAATTGGCCCCATCTTACAATTTTTTAATTGACTGACTTGAGAGTTATTTTATAATAACTCATTATCGTTGTTTAGCCCCCTATCTAGGTGAAAGCAAACGATAAGTGTCAGTGGATCGATCCACCCTTTATTATAACCAATAAATTTGGTGTAATAAGCAGACTGACTAATTTCCCATTCTTCCTTACAGAATCCATCCATTATGGCCAAACCTAATCTTAATCATACGTTCTCATGTCCGGCAGTCTGTGGAAGTTATAAATTTAATATTTTTTGTTTTTTGTTTTTTATGACTTCGTTTTAAAAAAAATCTTAGTCGTTTTTATATTGTTTTTATATTTTTATAAATAAACGCATTATATAAATATGTATGTCTTTAGCTGTAAAACGGTAAATTTCTCTTTTCAGGACAAGCCTCAAACTGATAAACTAACCCCAGTGGGTTAGCTTGGTGTACACCGCCCCCAGTATTGTGGACTGGCCACGAGTTGGTGCGCACCTACAGGGCGCATTGATTTGGCAACACAGCAAGAGAATTGGTTGCCTGTGCTGGTGTTGTGGCAGTCGCCAAACAGTTACACTTTGGTGAGGAGGAGTGTGACGACGTATTATTGTTCGTCTCATGGACGTTAAACTAAACCTAGTGGGTATGCCACTATATCATCGTCCCATGTTTCAAAATTTTTTGAAAATTTTTGCAGTTTAAAATTTTTTGATTCGTTTTTTATGCGTACAGATCACTAGGAAAATGCTGTAAAAAAAAAATTTTGATAAGAAAATGAAACTTTACCTGCTTAATCTGGTAATCATCCTCCATTATTGTGGCGAGTTTCAGAATTTTTGAAAAACTGGCCACTTAAAATTTTTTGAAGTTTGTTTTGCCACAAATATGAAAATTGAATTTAAAAATCAAAAATTACTCAAAATTAGACTACTATAGATATATACCTGAAATTTTGCATAAATAATCGAGTAACCTACCCTACAAGAGTCAAAATTTTAGCTCTTTATCTCTTTTTTTTTTTTGAATTTTCGCATTTGAGTGTTTGGGTTGCACGACTTTTGGGTCACTTGGTAGTTATTAAAAATATCAGAAAAAAAAAAAACCGATACAAATAAAATTAGTAGAAAAATTGTATAAGTTAAATTCAAAAGTAAATAATTTTTTCACAAAGGAGTTCATTTCGATTGCTTTCATTTCAAGCCTCCCATAAAATGTTGTTTCTGCGCACATAATTTCGAGTATAGATTTTTGTGTGGATTGCGCATATTCCTTCGTAAAGAACTTGTTGAATTCGGAATCTAGAAATTTTTCTTATACTCGTATTTTTTTTTACCGGTTTTGGAGGATGGCCTTGGTAGAAAAATAAAATATTTTCAAACACTTTTACGAAGGTTTTTCACCCAAGATCATCTTACTTATATTACAAAATACTTTAGAACTGTCTCCAAACATGTTTTCAAATTGAGAATACATTTCCGCATCGTTTACCTAAGTAAAGGAAATTGCGGTGGGTGTTATATCATTATCGTTGAAATCATAAAGTATAAAATAAAATTAAAACCTAATATTTTTGAAAACATTATGATATAGGTATGCCGTCAGATACTTGTAATTTGAACGTTTGAGTTGTTGAAAAAATTACTGATTGACTTACGGAATTGACTGGAAATTTGAACTCGGTGCCTCAAAAAACGTAAATGCCGATGTATCACTCACTTTTTAAAGAAAATAATATCCTAACCCCTTTCACCGTGAAATTCAGAATTCGAACAGAAAAAATTCCCGAATGATAAACGATGATGGGACACGACGGTTCAAATCCAGACAGAGGAACAGAATTGTTTTTTTTTTCATAGATGGAATTTGAAAAATCGTGCTTCGTCACGTCACGTCACGACGTCGGGCCCAACTTGAATTAGTTGTTTGAGAATTACGTTAATTTTTGGTTCGGCCATCTGTGAGAAATGGCGTCATCGCGAAAGTTGTTCCGTCAGCGTGTGTACATGAGGAAGCTCTTCACTTCTCTCGCTTCAATAATGTACCGACTGTATAATTACCATTACCGGTTGAAAATCGTAAAGTTAAGTACCTAGGTATTTGTTCCTCGTTAAAGTAAATTTTTAAGCTATAAAAATGTTTTTGAAAAAAAAAAAAAAAAATTATAAAATGGTAACCCAACAATAACGTATCTCGTTGGCAGAAAGTTAAGCGTAAACAAAAATGACCGTACGTATTCGGGAAATAGGTACTATTCCTCTTTGTTAAGGAAAGAAAGTACGAAGGTGGCTCAGCTGCCATGGCTTATACACGCTGACGGGAGTTAAATGGAATACAAGAAACTTAAATTTTAAATTTCACCCAGTCCTTCAAGGACTAGCGCCGTCGGGCTTCTTTCTGCGATTTTTCGGTTTACGTTGGTTGCCCCTCCGCGATCACCCAGATAATTTATTAACGCCGTCGCCACTTATTTCTCTGTCGGTCGTTGTTTTCATGTTTCGTTTGTTGCTTGCTTGCAGATTGAAAAAGACGAAAGAATTAATTTACCTGTTGGTGAGTATTCCGTTTTAGCTAACGTTGAAACGCGCCGCTACTCCGCGTCCCTCAAAAAGTCGTGTACATTCTCGTTCTAAGAAGACAACAAATTGGATTAGGAAAGGGAAAGGGAAAGGGAAAGGGAAAGGGAAAGGGAAAAGGAAAAGGAAAAGGAAAAGGAAAAGGAAAAGGAAATGGACAAAAATTCGACCCTTTTACAAAATTCCGTAGTAATTTTATTGTAACGTCGAAAGTCGTAACCGAGGAATTTTTCCCGTTCGCAAGTGACTCCGCCACGTAAGTTGGTTAAACGCAAAGGCGTGAAAACTTTAGGTAATACGCAGGATGCATACGTAGGTATAACCGCATATTTTGTTATTGACAGCACGTAGCCTGCTGGTGTATCGCAGCTGCCTCCGACAGCCTCGAGGTAGCTGGCTACTAATTTTGGTTGTAGAGTGGTTTGTAATTTGTCGTCCCTTTAGGTTAGGCTGAAGGTAAACCCTAATGAACGTGTGGCAGTGAACTAGTACCGGTTTTGCCGACGCCGCAATTTTCTCTTCCGGAAATCGACCAAACTGTTTTCCAATCACCCATTTTCGCATTATCGTATTACCGGACGTGTACTCGCACGTACGCTAACGCATCGTACCGATTTTTTCGGTCCGCAGTGGAAAAACGGTGTACTTACCTCCGAATGTGGGCGTGAAACTAGCTCTGGTTGATGGGATTACACTAACTTACGCCAACTTACACCGGTAGGGATATTCCACAAATATCCAAGTAAAACTTGGAGCAAAGTCACACAACATTCCTACATTTGTAGAATCGCCCTCCTGGTGTAGGTTGGTGTAAGTTTGTGCAGTCCTATCAAACAGAGATACCGATACCGACGAATACCTATTCGAAAAATGTTGACCGCTAGTGTAGTATCACCGTCTGTAGATTCGTTTTTTCAGTCAGAAATCAGAAATTAGTGGACTACGGTTGAAATACGATGTCGAGTGGGAATCTATTCGCGTGGTCGAACCGTTTTCCGTGAAATTTGGCGTACGAATTGAAAAGCTCGGATGTAGAATTTTCGTGTCCTGTAATTGTTTCGTAGCGATGCGCGTTCATTTTCAAATGGTTGAAAATTTAGGTTACTTTTTGTTCATGTCGTAGGCTACTGGCCTTCTGTTTGGTCGAGTAAACACGTGACAGGTAAACCCAGACGACCAGACGACGTTTATTTACGTAAGGCGATTGAAAATTTGTTAAACGATGCGCACGCGCACGCGCACGCGCGCTCGGTACCTCTTTAAATTTCATCGCGTACAAATTGTTTTTCATCGAACAGACGCGCGGACAGACGGTGTGTTTGGTGTGACGGCACGCAGGTAGTTGGTGGCGATTTTTACGACCTAAACGCGACCAAAGCTGCGGACGTGTGAGCTGTGTACCCCCGCGCGTAGGCACTTCGTCTTCGAATAAAATCCGTTCGCCTCGAACGTCTGCGACCGTCTACGCGCGTGCTACGCGCGTGCTACGCGTCCAAAGTCGTGCCGAGTTAGGCGCCTACGCTATCCGCTTACTTTCGCCTCGTCGCACTTTTACGCTCGGCGAACGTCTATTAATTCGTCGTGGCCCCGCCGTTAAAATCAACGAGCTCGCGCCTACTTCGTCCCCGAGAATCGTTTCAAATGTGTTTGGTCTGATGGGAGAGGGGATGGGTGGCGTGCGTGGCGTGCGTGCGTGAAACCGAGTCGTCGCGTACAAACGTGCAGACGTACCGTTCGCGTAGGTAACGTTTAAAGCATTTTGCCCGCATTCGGTTGTGCCGCGACACGTTTCGCAATATTCTCCGGTATAGGCCTAAATTGAAACAGTTTCTCGCCGCTAAAAATTTGTAAGCGCCCCACTCTACTGGCCACCCTTTAGCCCATGTTACGACAATCACTCGGCTGCAACGAAGGGCCGCGCCTGTTTGGGGGTGGGCTACATGTGGAGGTGGCGGTGCGGCGAGTCCGTCCGTCCGTCCGTCCGCCCGTCCGCCCTCGAGCTTCTAACTGGCATCCGTCACCGTGTTCCAGAATATAATCAAACAATTACCCACTTATCGATCTACGCTCGTCGTTGATTTTTGATTTTTTCGACGATGAAAGAGAAAGCGAGAGCGACGAGCGGACGGACGCGATGCGAATCGCAACCGCCTTCTGTTGCGTCGTTATGCGATCTTGCCCCGGCCTATTAGTCAAAGGCCAGTCGCGTAGTCCCTGTATTCACGATGCGAGTCCGAGTGGGTCTGGGCCCGCAGCCGAAAAATTTCGAAATCAGCCCATCCGACAGTATCCTCTTTCGTATCGTTTTCCACCTTAATTTCGTTTTACTCGTAAGACGTGGAAGAAAATTGTGGTTTTCGCGTAGGTGTACAGTTGATCTACCATCCACCTAGTGCGAAAATGCACGATTCTCCTCCGTATTTTCCTGTAGAAAAGGGCTTCAAAAATAATGTTCGGCCCAATTGGTGGCCATTGGGTCGACGAAAAGCGACGCGCTATTGTTTCAACAATGTCGTACGGTCGTGTCGTATCCGTGGGGATCGAATTTACTTTTTTTTTTGCAACACCCGTTTATCAACTTCATTTTTACACGCACCTCGACGACGTATAAAGCGGTTAATTTTAGAACCATTTAGGACCACTATATAAATAGTGTAAATTACTTTACTTTTTTACTTTATACATCGCCTTTGACACGCGTCATTTTATACACTCGTATTACGTGCTGCCGAACATGGTCTGCTACGTCCCCAATTCCTTTAATTTTGTTTTCTTTCTTTCGTAAAAAGTTTCTGCCGCCACTGGCATTCGAACTTCGGACCTCTATATGCGCAAGCCAACACCATAGCCCTACACCACGAGGCTTAGTTGAAGGTGGGGGAATACTTTGCGCTTAAGTGTTTCCCATTTGCAAAAATATTTATTTATCTCGATGTTTTTTTTTTTTTTTTTTTTTTTTTATGGGGAGGGGGTGTTGCAAAAAAAAATAGTGTGTGACACACGTGTATGCGATAGCCTATTAGGTGATTGATGCTCGCGTGATTTGCATCATTCGCCTTCGGCTCGTACTGCAAAAATCACCCTCGAATCAAAATCATCTGCTTTATACACTCGTATCACAAATAACTATTGCACCACCATTTTGCGTGTTACTTTTCCCCTTTTTTGTCCCTTTTTTCTTTTATAAAACAAAAATTTAAAGAAAAAATAGAATGAAGAAAGGCCAACCAGCCGTTTCCCTCTGAATGTACGACAAGTATAATTCGAGTCCAAAATTACGACGTCATTAGCCCTTATAATACCGTTAAATTATATGGGTAACAAAAATAAAAAGCGATTTTTTTTTCTTTTTACGTTTTTCTTTTCGTTTATTTTTTTTTATGGCTCGCATTTCAACCAGTGTCTCGTATATTTCCCGACCACCCCCGCAGTCTCCTCAAACTGCCCTCTAAATAAACGAATAGACGAATAAATAAATAAATAAATAAATAAATAAATAAATAAATAATATATCTCGGTAAAATAAATAGATGAATAAACAAATTAGACGTCTACAATCCGAAGTAATTTGCTTGAAGGGCAAAAAGTATTCGGAATTTTTTCTACATTTTTTAGGCAGGTTATTCGTTTCGTTTTATTTTATTTATTTTTTTGCTCTTATTAATTAATTACCTTTTTTTTTTTTTTTTTTGCTTTAAGAATCGGTCGACGACGAAGCCCGCGTAGCCGCCATCAATTATATTCTTCGCAATGCCATTAGCTATGAAGTGACCGAAGCTACTTTGTCGAACGAATTGCAACAGGTAGGTTACAGTTATGTCGGTTCGCTACTTGGCACCCTACACCCCGCCACCTGCACCTTTTACCCTTCACCGCCACCCCTCATTTTTCGCCGCTCTACGCCTCGTCTCGCCATTTCACCCGCAATTTCCGTTTGTGTTTGAGGAGCGCGCCAAAAAAAGTTCGTACATGGGCACCAGGGTCGACTATTTTAATCTAATTTTAGTCGCCTCGTTTAATTAGTCGTCTATCCTGGAATCGTATCGTATCGCATCCCGGCGCTTCACCGTCGGTCCTCATTTTTTCGGTAAAAATGGCGAAGTACCTATAATCAGTTATCGATTAAACCTCCATTCGACGATTATCGCTTAAAATTAACGAAATTTGGCGGCAATATTTTCCGAGCTTGAAACTTATCGTACCACGTAGCCTGATGTCCTGCACCGAACGTTGTTGGTAATCCGTAGCGTATTCGTTCACGAGGGGATGTGACATATTCCCCCCCCCCATCGCGGCATAATCAAAGCTGTCGGTAAAATTGACCTACAATCTTTTCTTGCTTTTTTTTTTTTTTTTTTTTTTTTTTTTTTTTTTCCGTCTTTGGTTAGTAAAATATAGGCTATTCCACTTCAAAAAATATCGACCAGTTGTCTTCATTAAATTTCGATTATTTGATCGTGAAAAAACGCTGTCGGAGTAATTGTTGATTTTGCGGTTCTCCATCCGTCAATTATTACCAAACGTTGGTAGCCTAAATTGGAATTGGGTTAACGCCGGAGGGTAGCGAGCATCGACGATATTTGACTCGATTGTATGATTTTGCTGCGCGTATCATCGGTGCGCATCGTAGTGTGGCGTTACCTCGAATCGGATCGGATCGGATCGGATCGGATCGGATCGGTGGTATCGTATCTTTAAATTCTTTTGAAAATTTCGCGCGTCTAGGTAGCGCCTTCTGACGTGCGGGCAGAATATCGACGACGTGGAATGGAAAAGGGTCGTACCTACTCCATCATCGTATCGTATCGTTTTTTGACGCGGTACCGTGCGCGAAAAAACGATACAAACGTGACGTGCACTCGCCCGTAATAATAAACTCCGCGTGGACGTCCGGTCCCGTCCCCTTCCGTCACCTTCCTCGCACGCCGCTATTCCTCGCAGTATACGTAATTATGGCAAAGAGGCGCAGGTTCCGAAAACGTAGAAACAGTTTTTCGTCGGTGCATTCGTTGCGGGTGTCGCGAAAATGGATGAAATATTTGTAGAGGGAGAAGGGAGAAACACGCGCGTAAATTGCAGTTCCGCGTAGTGCGGCGCGTACCGCGGTCTAGCCGTGGGCCACGCACCTGTTTCTCCATTTGAGAAGAGTCCTTCTCAACGGGACGAAAGGCGCGCCGCCGTCGCTCTTTATCGACACATTTCGTTGTGCGTTTGGTCCGGTCGCCGGATCGGATCGGATCGGATCGGGTCGGGTCGGGGCGAGACTATGCTCGTGGGCTGCAGAATCGCGTGCGTAGAAAGGGGCGTTCGCCTGCTTGGACGACGTAACGCCGCGCTTCGCGACGGTTTCGGTCGCCGACGCGCCAATCAGTTTACTCGATGCGTTTTTCCAGACCGCCCCGCTTTGGCCGCGCGGCGTTGGCAGCGGGCGCCCCTCCCCAAAAAAAAAAAAAATGAAAAAAATACTACAATGTGGCGGATACCGACGTGCCAGCGACTGGGTACCTCGGCGACGCGACGCCAAGGCACGACGAGCGCTACCGTCCGCGCGTACAAATATGAAATGTTAATTTAATTTTCACGCCTTCGACGTCGTCGACGTTAGACGCGCGGCGCGTCGCCTTTGTAGTCGCCCGTTCTCTTAACGCGTTGGTGCGCGCCAACCTAAAAAGCTACGCGGTGTATCGAGCCAGCTTTATCTTCTGTTGGAATAGTTAGTCACTTGTAACGGGGCCGTTCCCGTCGCGTGGCCGCCCGCCCATCCGCCTCGTGGCTCGACCAGAGGCGACGACGACGACGCTTGCTGGCGCGTCACCTCCACTCACTCGAACCTCTCATCCGCGACCGCGTTCGTCCCAGCTACCAAAGTGGCCGCGCCGCGGTGCGCCGCCTAAAACGGTAAAAAATAGCGCAGTTCGAGTACCCGGTGCGCCGTTTATTTGAACGCCTTTGCGGCGTAAATCGAGTCGAGTCTTCCGCTCGATGCTCTAACGTAGCGTCCAAGATGGCGCAAGTCGTTCCGCCGCGCCAGCGCGGCCCTAAATGCGGAAGGGTCGCGCCGTCATTTTCTTCGTTCGCGATTCCCATTTTTGACGGCCGGCCCGCTCTCGAGAAATTCACGCGCGATCCCTATATTCGAATTTCGTGTCGCGTGTCGCGCACCCATCGTTGGGTGGTGAAACGGCGTGTGTACGTCGTTCGGGTCATTTGTGGGCCCCTTTGGCGGCGCCGCTTGGCCCGAGCGCCAAACTTGGCCGATGGTTGTGCAGTGAAAGGTGGCGTGAAAGGCGCGGCTGTGACTTTTGGACGGCGTGTAACATGCGCTCGCATCGCTTCTCTCGTTCGCAGAATTCGTCCGCCCTTCTTGCCGCCCTTCCTTCGCAGTATAACGCGATGACGCGCTTCCTGCACCCGTGTAGCGCCTAAGTCGGCGGCCAACCTCATCGGCGCAATCACTTTCGGATGACGCCGACGGTTGCCTGCGTGAATTGCATTCGCCAGTTGCGTGCGCGCTACGATCTTGCCCATCTTCGGGCGCAATGAAAGTTCGTCGTGTAGTAGTGCAGTCGAACCGGCGTCGGTGGAAACAACGACCGATTCATTCAACCAGCTGAGAGTTGGCTGGAGCCGTAACGGAACCGTCGACGTCGCGTGTCTCGCGGCTCGTATTTTTGACGTTTAAATCGAACTTGGCCGACCCTTCTCTTCGTCTAGCACAACTTTAAAGACTTTGAATGTTTCCGGTCGAATCGATTTCAACCCTCGACTACTCCGCCCGCCCCGCCCCGCCCCGCCCCGCCACACCTCGCCACAGAAATGATAAATTCGAGAAGGATACTTTGGCTGCACCACCTCAACGCGTGTGTGGCATGTTGCGTCGTTTATGGAAAAGGAGCGCCGCCTCTAAAAACGAATGGCCGTCCGACTTCCGAGTCGCGTTCCGTCCATTTTTCTGTTTTTCGCCGGCTATTTCGACAGCGGGCCCCGTCACCTCTCAAATTCGCTGCGACCGCTGCGACCGCTGCGACCGCTGCGACCGTCGGTTACACCATCCAAGTGTCCGCCGTGCGAAAGCGCGACTAAAAGTATAACCGCAAACGTTGCGTCGTCGGCGTTGGATGTGAAAAAGGCGATTAAACCGTTTGTTTCGAGTCGAAAACAAATGCGTGTCGATGGTGATTGTGTTTAATGTGGCCTTTAGACGTTAATTACCGCCGCCGCCGCCGCCGCCGCCGCCACTCGCGGGTTCCCGGCGCCGGGTGCAGTCATGCGGCGTCGCGTTGCGCCTGAGAAACTGGGCGAATGAGCGAGCTGAGGAGGGCGATGAGGCGATGAGGCGATGAGCGGACAAAGGGCGGTCGTAGGCAGGAGTCACCACCGATCGACTCGACTCTCGACTAACGATTACGATTTGCGTTGCCAAAGCTGTGACCGTAAAAGCTGCTCTAAAAATGATTTTATCCACCCTGTTTAGCCTTCGTATGGCGAACAACAGAGTACCGCATTAGGTAGGTACGCGTTGGGCGAGTGCTGGCGATCGGCCGACTATTGCGGTCGTCGTCGTTATCGGCGCTGCTGTCGTTTTTGGGTACCAAGTACAAATGTCGGGCCGGTGCAACGTGCAACGTGCAACGTGCAACGTGCAACGTGCAACGTGCAACATGAATAGGAAGCTGTCGGCTCGTTGTTTTACTACGTAGGTACCTACTTGAGGTATGTGCGTATACCTGCGCTCCGCTGCTCACGTATGAAATCGGTTGTTCTACTCGACGTGTGATATAACGCGACGAAACGTTAATACGTTTTAATACCCAACGACCAGCGAATGTAAAACCGTAACGACGATGTCGGCATTTTTTAGGGGTGCGAGTATCGAGTGTCGACCTTTCAAATTATTTCGTCGATGACGTACGTAAGGCTGCTGCGCTCGACTCGGCGAAAAGCGTTTCGAGTTTCAGTTACGGAAAATTTTTGTTCGCAGCGTTAATTGTGGGTTCTGGCCGACGAGTGGGAAAACTCGAAAAATTATCGCATCGCGAACAGAACCACGCTACCTACCCGATGGTTAGTTTCCGACTCGAGTGCGAATGCTGCGCAACGTTGGTGGGCGGCGAGTGTTGCAAATCACGAGACTTGTGATTAGGTATCACGCGCCGTTTCTTTTGCAAAGCCCTCGATTGGGGAGCGAAATACCATCGAACGGGTATAAATACTTGAAAATGATTTGACCAAAATTACCGTACACGGTGTACGGCCACTCCGCGTTTCACTTGCGAAGTTACAATTTTTGTACAAGTAAGTACTAAATTCGCCGTAGCACGTAGCATTCGGCACCCGGCTATTAATTACCTACGTAAATTTAACGTATCGTCCATACGATAGAAGCTGGCGCCTCATATTTTCGCACGTACGAAATCTGCTTCGAGGCTCGCGAGTGGATTAATAGTACGCAAAATTAGCTGGGTAAGGTACCTTACACGTGATTAAAAATGATGCGGTCTACGAATATCGGTTGATTTTAGTGACGTGCGAGCGATAGTTCATTGTATAAAAATACGAGCACAGGCCGATATTACAAGCGGTGTACGTAACTAAAGTTTTATACGTGGTATAAACGGTTTTCGTTGTCGCGCTTCGCATATAGTGCCGCACCAGTCAGGCAGCTCGCGTATCGCGTATCGCGTTTCACTCCACAAGTACGTTTGTTTTTTTGTTTTTTCAAATAATGGAAGCTTCGCTCTCGATCCCCCTTTTTGGGTATTTTTTATAAATCCCAACCCTCCCCACCTTGACAACCGACAATACGCTCGCGCACACACACACAAAATACTTGTGTATATTTACTACACGTCGATATTCGAACGTTGCGATATACCAGCATATATCGATGCTTCGGATAACGTCGCATCCGAATGCGGCTACCGTGGGTACATTAACGAATGGAAATACGACGCGAACGCCGGCGTTAGCAACCTGCGGGTAGGTTGCTGGTTCGAATCCTCCGGTAGAGAAGAGACGAAATTTATTAATTTAATAAGGCGCGTGAATGAGCGAGAGCAGGATCCAAATTTTGCAGGAGCGAAAGCGAGAGAAAGACAAGTTGGGAATAAATTTTTCAAATTGAATCGTTTCTTCGACGTCGTTGCCGGAGGGCTGGCATAACGTCGGACGGGGAAACGAAAGGTGATATCGCGTGAAACTTTTTAACGTCGACGAAACGACGAAACGACGAAACGACGAAACGAAACGTACGTTGGGCGCTGAATAGGTGGCTAACCGCCGTACACCCTTTGACGTGCACGCTACGCTCGCCAATTTAAGGGGGGGGGGCGGTTGTCTTTATCGAACGTATGCTAAATTGGTCAACACCGAGCAGAACGTCGAAAATAGGTGGGCGGTAGGCGAGGGTAGTAGGGTTGGCTCTCGACCTGAAAAAGTAGCCGCATTGGTCTTACGCGGCCGTACTGGTCCACCACCAGTACCGTATTAATAGTCGAAGCTGTTTACACCGGTTGACGCGCTCTGCCCAGAAAGTTGTGTTCGACAGTCCGTTGCAAAAATGTCATACAAGTCACCGGCTAAGCGCGTGCGTCGAATGTGTGTCCCGTTTCGTTTCGTTTCGCTTCGAAGCGCTCGCCGAAGCCCCTGTGCTGTTGGTGGCACGCTTTATCCGTATCCAAAATTCGAAACAATTTCGTTACACCACCTACGTGCTTGATCGTTTGCGAGAGTGCGGTAACTCGTCTATTCCACAGTGGCTACGACAATTTAAGGTGTAAACGATACGCGAGTAAAAATATATCGTTATAGGAGGAAAAAAAAATTATCCTTCTAAATCGGAATGGTAATTATAATTTGAACTGTTTTTAAGGATGTTATTGCAACCCCCGATGGCAAGTACTCTCCTTCGCAACGCCCCTTCCAAATAAATCGAACGTAATTATACGTACGTATAAATAATTTTTATTCCGCTTAGTATAATTTTATTTCTCGTATTATGTCGGAGATGTTTATGTAGGGTCGTTGTTTTTTTTTGTTTTTTTTTTTTTTTTTTTTGCCTGGCAAAGTGCGATTCAAAAAGGTACCGTAACGCAGATACTTCAAAAGCATCGTATGTACGTAACTTTTTTAACCTACTTGAAAAAAAAAGAAAAAAAAAAAAGAGGATGTTATCAATTCGATCCGCGTGCGTGCGTGCGTGCGTGCGTGCGTGCGTGTGTATATAGGTATATGTATGTTTTTTTGTACGTTTGTTCCGGTATAATCTATCAACCTGGGCACCGATTTTGGCGAACTTTTTACCACGGTGCGATGGTGTCGCGTTAAATTTTTTTCAGAATCGATGCGGTAGTTTTGGGAGTTAGGTTTGCGTAAAAAAAAACCGCTAGTTTTGCCGCGATAATTATATCGCCGCTAATTTAACGGCCGAATTGCCCAATCAATTTGGAGTCGGACGTATTCGTGTCGAAATGGATACGAGACGTAGATAGTAGATAGGTGATAGGTGATAGGTGATAGGTGATAGGTGATAGGTGTTGGTAGATGTTACTTATTTCGTTACTTTCGCTGCTCCGCAGATCGGCTTTCCGCACGAACACGCCGTTTCCTTCTGCCAGGTGTACACGCGCCACATCGCCGAACTCAAATCGAAAGCTGAAAAACAGAGCTTACGTTGCAGCCTTCCGAAGCGCGTCGTTGCTTGCCGAAAAAAAGGCGTAGGCGTAGGCGTAGGCGTCGGCGGCAGCGGCGACGACGACGACGACGACGACGACGACGACGACGACGGCGTCAGTCTCGATCTGATGGTGTGGCAGGCCAAATCCAGATCCACCGAGTCGTATTCGCTCGCCATGACTCGAGAGCAGGCCCAATTAATGGTCGACGGTATGTTTCATTACGTTACGTTACGTTACGTTACGTTACGTTACGTTACGTTACCCGGATTTACAACTAGAGTAGCGACAACAAATATCCGCTGCGCAGTCGCTCGTGACGCTGCGTACCACCCTCGCATCCTTGTTTATCCGCATAGTAAATTACTAATATTCGCCCTACCGGCGTAAATATGGACAATTGGACAGCACGCGCAGCCCTGCCATTAGGTGGGTATCGTTCTTGTTGTTTTTTCATTGATTCGGATTCGCTCGTTCCGAGCCCGCACGGCCTACGCAAAACATATCGAAAAAACTCTCGCTGAGCCTGATTTTCTTGCTTTAACATTCTTCCCATTAGGTAATACAGGTATACTAAATTTTCATATATTTTGCCAAAAGTTAGCCATTTCCCATAAATACGACGCGTGCGATAAAATGTACCTACTACCGATTAAACGTCACGTTTTCAAAATATTTTATCTGCGTGTCGAAAATCGTTATTTTTTTGTGAAATTAAAAATTATTCCGAGTTCTAAGAGGCGCAATTTTAGGAAATAATTCCGCGGTTTTTTTTCGTGCAGTGACGAGAATTGTGGATTTGTATAAGAAAAAAAAAAAACAACGCGTAATATGACGTGAAAAAAATATGTATGTCACGTTGCAAAACAAAGTATGGTGCGGTTGTCTACGTTGTGGCGACGAAAATATTGGCGGAGATTTTAGTGTCCGTGTTCGGATCGGGTAGTTTTTAGGGTTAAAACAACGTTGGTAGGTAGTGTCGCTGACCTAAAGTATACGCGTATGCCAAATTTCTGGCCTACCGATTGAAAATCGCCATCTGTACGCTGTTCAATAAAAAATGCGTATAAAATAAACTGACCTACCGGACGAACTGTGCGCCCGATTCGGACCAAAACCAAAACCAAAAACAATACAGTTCTTCCGTGCTTCCGTACCTAGATTCGAATATGCGTTTCAAATTTCGAAACCATGCTTCGTTAAGCCCCCTCTGCTGTGCACAACAAAAGCCAGTTTTCAGACTCGAGTAGGAACCCCCGCAAATTGTGGATAGTGTGCCCCGATGTTTAGTTGTTCGCAAATATGTCGAAAAATATTGGTGATACGAGGTCGCAAGCTCGGTAAAATATTATTAGGCATTCCGTCAATTCCAAATCTGTTTGTTGATACATAAAACGCCATTCGGTGCAGCGAATGCTGTTTTGGAAAAATTTTAGGTTAAACGCGAGCCAAATTTTCACCGTAGGCAGACGGTTGAAACTTGCCTACGGTTTCGGGGCCTATATTTCGGGGAAATTCTGAAAGAAGAAACTTCGATCCACCCGTGAAAATACGGTTAACAGCCCGTAAGAGTACGTGAACCGAGTATATCTATAAGTATATGTTAAACGAAGATGGCGGGAAATCTTACGCTTGAAATTATGTAGGTAGCTAATAATGAATTTTCACGTGACTTTTACAAAATATTTGGATAAGTTCTTGGCCAATTTTTGGTTTTGAATACGATATAAATGATTCGTAGGTAAGTCCGAAACAGTTGATTTTAGGTCTGTACAATTTGTTTTCAACCGTGTGGATTCCTTAGAGGTGTAAGTTACACCACGAGTTGGTGAAGAAAAAAATTCAACCTTAGACCCGTTTAGCAGTAACTAATCTTACTGAAATTTTTCTTTTTCATTTCCATATCTCAAAGAATGTTAATTTTTTTTTTTTTTGCCAAAATTCACTTTGTATTCTTTATCATTTGGACATCCGTTATAAGCAACTTGACTTACGCGTGATGGAGCCTTCGCGTAAATACTCGGATAGCGTATAAGTCTGTTACTGAATGTCAAAACTAGCAAAGTATTCTCATTATTGAAACTGCGTGTGTTTGGATGATAAGACATACACATAATTTATACCTACGATATTGAAAACTAAAAGTAGGCTAAAAATTTATCCAAACATTACGTAAAAGTCGCTCGAAAATTCATCGACTACGCAAGTTCGAGAGAAAACTTTCCCGCTTTCTTCATTTAACGTGTTTATTTATTTGGTTTACGCACTCTTTCAGGAATTCTAACTATGTTTTCACAAATGGATACGAACAATCAAGTCTCTTCTTTTTGCATTTCAATAAAATATAAGTTAAAACATTATAAAATTTTCAACCGTCTACCTATAGTGAAAATTTGGCTCATGTTTAACCTTAAATTAGTTCAAAACAACTTGTTCTGCTAAAAACTTTTGTAGAAATAATTTTTACCAAAAAAAAAAAAAAATAAAAATAAAATAATAATTAAATACGTACGAGACAAGAAACCATTTTGTGGTGCCACCATCCTTCCCCTTGGAGGACGACGCCTGTGCTGGACCATGCAGACTTTTAGTATGTTGTTTAGGCAGAAAAAGTGAGGATCTGTACCAAATGTCAGATTGAAGTAATTCATTCGCTGTTGAAATCTTAACTTTCTTAGACTACGACCGCATTTGCTAATTATTGACTATTGACTTACCTTACAGCCTCTTTATGGCACTTCTGCCAAATGGAAGAGGATTTATATTATGTGTCGGTATATTCCAAATGTAAAGAGGAATAACTTTTTACTTAGGTTCAAACCTCATATCATTCTACTATATTTTTTGAGTAATTACCCAAGTTCCTACGAAAGCGTACATTTCTTGATATTTGATTGCTTATTCCGTCCCCATATAGCGCTTTCACTGCATCAAATGGCGTCTCATTATACATCAGTCGATTTGAAATTGACAGAAGAATAAGTTTTCACTCAGCTTTGCCATCTCGTGTCACCAATATCATTTTGCAAACAACTAAACTACCGGACACGCTATCCGCAATAAGAGCGTGTTCCTCCCTGAATCTTGAAGTTAGGTTAGGCATATTTTTGGGAGGGATGAAGCATTTTTAGCAAAGAAACCTTCGATGGGATTTTTTTCCTTTTTCAAATCATATTTGTCCTGCCTTGTACTCGTCAGAAGCATTTCGTGCGCATGAATTGTGGTTGACACAAAGATTTTTTGGTACCATCACATTTTTATACGCTTTTATTCTGCTCACTCGATTTGTCCAAGTACACCGGATGACCAACTTCAGCGCTGCTTTCACGTGTTGCGACGCCCGCACACGTACACTTATATCCGGTTTTATCAGTTGTTTTTTTTTTTTTTCTCTTTCGCCAGTATTTCTGTCTTGTTATTATCGACTTTTATTTTACTCGCTACTGCGATTTTAAAATATACCAATACTGCAGCCAACCTTCCGCAACAAAATAATGTTTATTTCGCACGAAGCTAAAGCCATCTTTTAAAAATTTGTTTTTAACCTAATTTATTATTAGGTGTCTCGTATCCGTTTCAGGAATGGACGCCAAAAAAAATTGTAGGCGATAAGCAACACTTTTCACACCCATGTATAGATTGTTGCATAATCCTCCAGATATTAGGTGTTCACATGTTCGTGTCTTTTTAAACACCAAATTTTATCAATAAGAGTCGATGAAATGGTATTTATAACCTATACCATTTTGGAGAGAATTAGTAAAATAAAAAATTATATTAAAGAGCAAAGTCCAACAAATAAAATGAAACAAAAATCAAGTAGATCGAATAATTAGGAGCTGAAATATCAACAGATGAAGGTGAAAAATGATGAAAAAAATTTTCACCTTCGCACGTTATTTGCTATAATATATATATACTAAAATGGATGCAAGAAGTTTTTTTTTTTTTTTTTTTTTTTTTAATTTTAGAATAGAACATTTTCAAAACATGTCCAATGATTTGACTTCCTATTTCCCTTAGACTTTCAGTAATAATTGGAAGAAGGTAGAAAGTTAGCTCAGTGAAAAAATGTTAAGAGTTTCATATTTTTTATTAGAAATACAGTATTATACGTACGTACTTTATTAAATAAATTGTTGAAAATGTCCAGATATGAAGGTGAGATATAGGACATATTTTAAAGAGAATGTTCTATTGTATAATTTAAAAAAAAAAAAATTTCTTTTCACTCATAGTTGAGGAGATATTGCCAGTAATATTGTTTTTTTACCTCCCTATGTTGATATTTCTGCTCTTCATTCTTTTTCTCATTTTATTTGTCGGACTTTGCGTTTTAATTTGATGTTTCATTTCGCTAATTCTTTCCTCAATTGTAGAAGATTTATAAACGTAATTTCATTGACTTTCGTTGATAAAATTGTGACGCCCCAAAGGTAATTAGTTTAAGTAAAAATAAATAAAAAAGATCTGAAATATCAAAGATAGGCCTATAGATAAAACAAGACAGCCCAAGATTATAGATCTTAAGAATCAAGGTACCTTGGATTTAGGAAGGGAAAGACATGAAAACTTAGTATCCCATATACCATTATGAGCATGAGGTCACCACGTCGTATTGACTCTAAACAACTTCTCCCGAGTTATTATTAAAAGCCTAACAATCTGGGAGGCGATCTTTAGACAATAAAGTTTATTATAACGCATAATATAACTGGTATCAATTAGGCTTGATCTTACTTGATGATGTTGAATGTCCGCTGCGATGTATTACGAAGCCATACCATGTGGAGATGTAAGATTAATGATCACTTTGTTGTTTCTCCAATCGATGTTTTTATCTTTATCGAAAATCTTGTAGGACATTTACTTTAAAAAGAACAAACTATCACAAAAACAACCGACCCGAATTATAAGAACTTTTATTTTATTTTCTTATTTCATTTTATTGTAATGACGTGAACGAAAAAAACGTCTACTTTAGTTTGCTGGTTCAAAATGGACTGACTTCCTCAGCTTACACATCAGCTAGATATCGTCCGATCTTTTCTCAGATCTAACCGTGGATGTCTGTTAATAGTACATGTTTGTTGAGCTCCGTACTTGCATTCAACAATCTGTTTTATTTCATTTTACTGATTGAATCGGTTGAATGTAGGAAAACATACAGGTAAATAGGAAAGAGACTAAATAGTACGGAGCTCCACCTATTAGTGTATTTTTATTTTAAATTTTAATTTATTTTAAGGAAAATACTTCGCAAAATAGGTACCTATTTAAAAAGACAGGAAGGTGTGATTTTTTTTTTTTTTTTTTTTTAAATAAACTATTGGTATTTTCATCTGAAATAGTGGTGATAAAAATATGAAAAATAGTCTCGCTCCTAAAGGAATTACTTATGTCTTCGTATTCCACAGCAGAGAGCAAAAACTAAATATTTTGTTTCTATTGTTTGATGCTCGCAACAAATCTGATACTGAACAGCATTTTGTTGCGTAGTTTATAGTTTGTCTTCATTTATTTACACTGGTTTCAAGTTGTTGCTGCTGTTTGCTGTTGGTTATGTAGGAACAAGCCTTACTTAAAAATGTGAAACTATGTTCGGATGTTTGGAATTTCATCACACCATAACCACGGAACCAAATGATTTGAAATTTGGCACGACGATAGTTCATGTACCCAATTATCGATTAGACTAATTTTTATCTTGAAAACTCGAGCAGTTCTTCGGCAATAAGCAAGAGTTCAGACCACGTGTATTTTACAGGTGTATGTGTGTTGTAAATTCACCTAACATTGTACGTTTTCACACGAACTTTTACATGAAGACGAGTTCGAATGCGCCGAACAAATGGGCAAACAACGAACGTTTTTTTGCTCGTTTGGTGCAAATGGTCGAATAACAAATTCGTAAGGGGGTGTTACACCAGTTCGGCGCTATCGAAAAAACACCGAATTTATTCTGTACCAGTTCCGTGCCATTTGACCCATTATTTCTTACGTCATTTCCACGCAAAAAATACCGATAACAAATGATGACCAGGTCTGACAGGAGTTTGATGACCAATTGATCTAGTAGTTTCCAACAAAACTGGAAAACAAAAAATTATTGGAAAATTAGTTTTTACGAATAAAAATAGTTAGATCAATATTTTTGTTAAAGATATCGATAATTATCGATAGTTTTTCAGAATATTTTTTACCTGAAAATAGCGATGAAATATTGATAGATCGATATTTTCGTCAGATATCGTTGACCATTGATGCAGATACAATATCTATAATTATCGATGCGGATATTACGAACTGTCGACAGTTTTTCGCAATGATGCAATGATTTCAAGTAGGTACTTGGAATTAAGTTTTTTTTCTTTCTTTGAATTACGGATGATAATTGGCAAACTGATAAACTGATTTTCTTGCCAATTATTACAGTAGGTAGGTAGGTAGGTAGGTAGGTAGGTAGGTAGGTAGGTAGGTAGGTAGGTAGGTAGGTAGGTAGGTACCTTCCAAATAAATTAGATAGAGGTACCAACCTCCTTGCGCAGAACAGGTACCTGAAATGGCACGCAGCTGGTTACACTCTTCAGACCATTTGTACAGGAATTGGTTAATAGCGCATAACTCGTGTATCGCCTCCATAAAAACTAACAACATTTGTACTCGAGCGAACAGCAATGAACAATTCCATAACCTCGTGAATACCTTCAGGAAAAGATCAAACAAACAGCAGATGTTCGCTGGTATAAATTCATCGAGTGATAGGTTGTTGGATATGTTTCTTCGTACACTGAATTCAAATTTTGGGTCCAGTTTTCAACCGAGTCAATTGTTTACCACTTCGGGGCTTCAAAAAGGGAATTAAGAAAATGTATTTTGCGAGTCGCCGAGTTCGAATTTTGGGTCCAATTTTCGATTGAAGGTAATACACGATGGGAATTTGAATGTTGGGTTCAATTTTCGATTGAACGTAATACACGGTGGGATGTGTTTTTGTGGGATGCTGAATTTGAATGTTGGGTTCAATTTTCAATTGTATTGTATCGATAGTCCATCCCTTTACAGCTTCAAAAAGCGGGTTAAGAAAATGTTTTCAGATATTGTCGAATAATACGTAGGATAATTTTTTTGGTACCTATGCCGAATGTGAATTTTTAATTCAATAATTGTTTGCCCCTCTGGAACTACAAGGAGGGAGTAAACATAATTTTTAAACATATTATCGAGTGATACCTACATCATAGAGTAATTTTTTTGATTCGCTGATTTCAAATGTTGTATCCAGTTTTTGATCGAATTAATTGTTTGACCCGTTGGGACCACGAAAAAAGGGGAAGGGGGTCAAGATAGTTTTTTTTTTTTTACATTATATTCCGATACACTGTACACACTAGTCCAGGTATTTTTTAGAGGGTGATGAAATCAAATTTCGAGTCCAGTTATTTATCAAACCAATATTATTATAGACCCTTTAGGACTACAAAAAGGGGTCGAGATAAGGTTTCCTTAATTTATTATTCGGTGATACGTCATTGAAATAGTGTTTTTGTATAGAAATAAAAAGAAAAACAATTAATAAATGAGAAAAAAAAGGTAAAAAATGAAAGAATTGACCACTAAGGCCATTAAGCATTAAGGTAAAATGAAAATTATAAAAGTAAAATACTGAAACAGTGACTTAGCCTCGGGTAAATGCTTTAAAATAAAGAACAAACTATAAAAAACTTTTAAAAAGAAATATCAATTAACTGGGCTGTCGTAAGAATTATTTTCATTCGTGTCGGACTCGAAATAATCTTTAGTTTTTACTGTATAAATTTTTGGTTGTCATTCTTCGACGCGTATCTTCTGTCACATTGAAAGACGAACATCCTCCATCCCATTTGATCCTTTGATGTGTCATCAGACAGCCATGGACAACGGGTGTGATCAACCGATTTCATGATTTCATGTTTTCGTCTCGTAATCAAATTTATTTTTATACGCTTTTATTCTACTCGCTGGATTCGTTGGAAGTACACCGGATGACCAACGTCAGCGCTGCTTTCACGTGTTGCGACACACGCTTTTTATCGGTTGTTTTTTCAATTTCTGTTTGTTTCTGACTGGGAAAAAAAAGCGAGAAATCGTATTTACTCTTTCGCCGTTATTTTCTTCTTGATATTATAAACGGGTATTTTTTTATTTTTTTTAAATTCGTTTTTAAACCTAACTTATTGAAAAAATGCGTTCACAATCGGCGTTAAAAGTGCGGCGACAACGACGATAGTAATAATGAAACAAATTTAGGCAAAACATCTAGAACTGGATGTTCAGCAGCATCTTTCAGTTCAGAAAGTTTGCTCCAGAATTTGTCCACTTTCCCGATAGTCAACAAATCATCGGGCAAGTCCAGCGATGGCAACTTTCTCCAGCCATCATCTAGAAATTGTTTTTCTTCTTTTGAGAAGAAATGCTGCGGTATGTGTTACTTCTACAAGAAAAGGAGCTAGCGAGGGAATTAATTGGCGCAGTTCGTTGGAACTGCACTTTCGAACTTCAAAATTACTCAAAAATGATGAAATTTCATCTCGGAAGTCCTATTGTTTTTGTATTTCAGTGGCCGCAGTTATCGAGAATTCCTTCACTTTAGAATAGAAACTTTTACGCGTAGGTAAATCTTTATTTTTACGTATGATATCTTCCTGCGTAGCGATAGCCACTTCAGCTCCGAAATACCTACATTTCTTCATCACGTAGAAATTTAGCTTCATTTTTAAAATTAACGCTACGCAAATCTGACTGAAGAACGTACCATCGATCCGAGTATATGCTATTAATAACTCTTTCAGAATTACCTAACTCCATTTTCCCACGAACTTCAGTTATGACTACGCCTGAACTTGTGAAAATAAGAATCGAGTGAAACAAATTTTGGCAACGCCCGCTGTAAAAACCTTGAAAAATAATTTCATCGTAGGATCTGTCAAGAGCCCTATGAATTTCTTTCGCAACTATAAGCCTTTCGGTTGAACATTCGTGTTGGAAATAAACCTACGAACGTGTATTAAAAACCAAAATGAAAACAGAAACGAAGATTAAAGACTCGATGGATGAAACATTGCCTGATTGCGTAATAATCGCGAATTTACTTTCGAGACTTGCCATTGTTCCGAAATAGGTACAAAATAATAACAACCACGTTTAGAAATAACCGTTGCGTTTGTGCTGGATGATAGGTACGTACTTGGTAATTCCATGTTGGTATAGGTAGGCAGGCAGGCAGGCAGGCAGGCAGGCAGGCAGGCAGGCAGGCAGGCAGGCAGGCAGGCAGGCAGGCAGGCAGGCAGGCAGGCAGGCAGGCAGGCAGGCAGGCAGGCAGGCAGGCAGGCAGGCAGGCAGGCAGGCAGGCAGGCAGGCAGGCAGGCAGGCAGGCAGGCAGGCAGGCAGGCAGGCAGGCAGGCAGGCAGGTACTTCAACATCCAAAAAAGTCTGCAAGGAAGCGAGTTTAATTTGACCAATTTAGCAGTCGGTTTAAAAATCACAAAGAAATTTATTTTACTCGCGTACGAGCAAATATTTACTCGAAATAATTGAAACTCTGATTTTTACTTCGCACTACGGCCAAAAAACGTGAAAATGTTTCGAGCGAGAGCCTCGCAGTGTGTCGGTAATTTTGCGCAAGATGCGCCGGAGCAAAGATGAAGCGAATGCGGCTAATACGTTTCTCGATGTAGATTCCTTAAATGAAAAAAATAAACGATCATTCGATGGTGGTTTACTATAAATTGCACGAGATTTAATTCTAGGCTCGTGTTCGAATTCCTTCGAATAATCTAATCGAAGCGCGGCTCCAATAAAATTATCGTTACCACGAAAATTTTCTTTAAATGTGGAAACGGCCGAATTATTGTTACGCGGCATCGTGTCAGTGTTAGCACCATCCGAACCAACAAATGCGAGAACATTCTTTTCAGGAATGTTCTAAACCTTCAAACGAATTTATAATTAATCGGCACAATTCTTCAGCCGTGGCAGCGTGTAAATCTGGAACGTGCGTAGATACGCGTAGTTTCAAAAATCACTTTCTTCTTGAAACTCGAGTGTGAGTGTTGGTTGGAGTGAACGGTTTGACTAGATTTGGTTGGAATAGGTAATTTCCTTTGTGTGGCAGTTGGATTGATAAACTTCGGCCAGACACCGAACATGAGATTCTACAGTGCGACAGTCGTTGTCGTAGGGGCAAACCAATATCGCTGTTGGTAATTATAGAACGGCTAACGTCGGTCGATTCATCCACCGATATGCTGCTAAAGGGTGAAATTTGTAACTCACCTATTGGCCAAGTTTTGCCTCGCAGAACATCCAGGTTACCTACATTTGAAACGACGTTTGTTAGCTTCGTACGATGCAGCTTCACGTTATTCTCCGTTTTAGATTTTGCATTAGGTACTGGTAAACGATACGTCAGTTTTTCTAAATGCTACATATCTTCGGCGGCAAAGTAAGCACTTAATTTGATTTTTGCACGTTTCGCTGGATGTTCGAAAGGCATTTCTCTCTTCTGGCAAACAGCTGGAAGAGGTTTTATTTGGCAAATTATCGCCGCTTTTTCTATATGTGCTTTTTAGTGGAAACATGACGACAAATTGTACTCGTTTCAGTATCCAATTCGCCAATTCGGTGTCGCACACTTGACAGTGTACGCTTTCCACGCCGCTGTTCGAGCAGATTCTTTAAGTCGACCTTTAAATTGTGTACAGGCCTAAGACTTTTTTCAACGTAAATGCGGTAACACCGTTAAATTCGTATTGCGTCGAAAACGACGAAATATTTTTGCTGTCGTGCGTAAATACACTCGTATACTAAAGAAAGAAAACAAATTTCATTCAAATAGTTTCGAGTTTCAACTGTGAATACTTTCAATTGAATATTTGGAGGGTTGTACGTTTCTTATGGTAATGTATCGTTCGTTCTTTGAAGTGACGATTAAGGTTGTCAAATTTTGTTTCATTTTTCTCGTAGGTGCACGTGTGACGTCCCAAAATGATAGTCGCATGTTTGTTGAAAATTGATCGAAAATTAGAAATGATAAAAAGGTTAAAATTTCGAAGAAACAGCCCAAGATCGCAGATCGCAAGAAATACTAATATCCCAGATCATAAGAGAAAACGACGCGTGAAACGAGCTAGCCTACATACTACGTAAAACCATGAGGTCTTGCCTCGTGGTACCTCGCACAACTCTCCATAATTTATTGTTAAAAGGCCCTAATTCGAGAGAAACGATCTTTTTTACACTTTGAGTATTGAATAAATCTAATCATCGTAGTTACCGATGTTACAACCGAGTATTTTGAAGTTTTATTCTTGATGTTACAAGTCCGTTGGTAAATTGATCTTAATCTTCACGATGAATTGACGTTGATTGAAAAAAAGAAGTTTCACCGTTTTAACATCTTGATTTGATGTCGCGATTATAATGAGCGGTAATAATAAACGCAAGATGAAGAAAAACGAATTCCCGGATTAAAGCACTTTTAATTATTTGTTTCTTTTATTTTGACATTAGTGGTAACGTGAATGAAAAACATACCTTTTACTTGGCCTGTAGAAAACGGAGTACTTTATTGTGTGGTGTACACGTTCTCGTCGCACCACCAGATTCTTATCTTGTAAATCTAAGTTAGTTCCACGCCATTATTCTCGAGAAATATTCACCGTTGAGTTTCGTTTTTCTATTTATTATACTTTATAGTCTGTAATTTTATACGATGAGAATGATCATACAAGGAGAAACATGGGATTGTTTTTAGGGAATTGAGAGTTGATCATCTCGAATGAAACTCAACGTAGTATTTTAAATTTTTTTATCCAGTACTATGTGAGCAGAAATAGACTTCACACGTGAAACATTGTGAACCGTCTTGTTTTAACCTATTTTTCTGTTGGTGATTGAGTACTCCATCGGCTACCCTCTACTTGTCTACCACCTTCACTGTGGCCAAATGAATACAGCGCTACATTAAATGGTGGTAGATGGCGAGTGTTTGTTAGGTTCCTGGCAGTTGGTCATTTCATTCCCCGTATCAGTAGGGTACCTAAAGTGGTGACCCAGATGTGATGAATACAACCTTCTGGCGTTATCTCTCTCAACTGTAGTTTGTCCGCATTCCTCCCTCTGAGACATGACAGTGTCAAACATTGGAGCATATGGTGTGTACAGGTAACGCAGGGATGAGGAGTGACATTCACCTTCTCCCTTCACTCGTGCTTCCACTCCATCCACTCAACCTCTGTTGTATTGTACTCCGCTACACACATACTGAAGGAGAGTGGTGTGGTGACGATGCCTACGCTTTAGCTTCGCTCTTGTCATCTACCAGCTGCACCTTGGTTGGGCAAATATGGTACTACCTTTTGGTGGTAGGTGGCAAGTGTTGGTTAGCTTCCTGTCAGTAGGCAGTTTAATTCCCTGTGTAGGTAGGATACCTAAAAGTACAATACTTTTATGAGAGGTTTGTCAATTGCCGCAACATTTTTAGTTATTTTAAAAATGTTTAATTTTTTTAATTTTTTGATGATATCACTAAAAAATAGATACATACAATCTGCGTAAGTATTCTTGAAAATTTTTTTGGTCGGTTACAATTCCGCTATCGACTCTCTCAGATTGATAACACTGATGTTTCTTGTTCTTGAATTTTGCTGCGATGTTGCGGCTGTATTATGAAAACTACCGATAAAGTCTGTTATGCATAACGTGAGGTGACAAGATGTTGCTATCAGTGCTGGATTTTCCATTAGCCTGCAAAAGCTGCGACTACAGGCAGCAAGTGGCAAATTTTTAATTTTTTTTTTTTAATTTTCAAATGATCGAAGAAAAAATAATTTCTTCGTTACAATTATTGAAGAACGAAGAGCATAATTTGTAAAGCCTACAGGTGGCAAAAACCCAAATTAGATGCTGGGTGCTATTGTTACGTTACGGTGCTAATTAATAATGTAGTCAAATTAATTTTTTGCATCGTTAATTGAAGTAAATAATTTCATCAGATTTATTTAAGTAATAGGGCTTGTAACCACAACCATAACCAGAACAATAACTACTAAAAACTGTAACAAATTGACAACATTGATTTGGTAACTGATAACCAAAGAAAAAAAACTTCTCCTAACCAATAACAAGAAAGAATCGGTTTTTATCGGTTTTCATAAAATATCAATATTATTGATCGGTTTTTTTTTTTTCAAAAATTACTAATTATTTCCTGGAAAATTATTAATTATAGATAATTTGACCTGGAGAAAATTTTTTTTGTCTATTTTACTCCAAATTTTGTCTTAACCAATAACCACATTTGTTGCAAACACATTTTCTCCAAAACAGATCTGTACCCAACTGTGAAATTTTTATGATATGTTTGTCAGTATTTGAGGATGATGTAGACGCGATCATTAAATTTTATTTTGACAAATGTAATTATTTACTTTGGATAATTGGATATATGTATTGATTTCTGTTTCAGAACTGAGTGCCATTCTCGACCAAGTCAAAATTATCTTTTAGAAATGGCCAATTTTCCTGTGTACTACAATTTAAAATGAAAAAACAATTACAAAGATAATTAAAATTGGTGCAGCGTGGAAGAAGACCTCTTACATTAAAACTCCATCAGATTTTGTGGTTTTTAATTTATACTGGCGCCTTGCAATTTTGTTCACTTTGAAAAACATAAAATATTTTAATAAAATTAATGAAATATGTCCTATCTGTGATGAAAATTAATGATCATGGCAATGGGTGATTGAGACAGACGAGTGTGTTTACACACTCTTTGATCATCTAGCGGATCAGTGGACTCATAGTCCGCAAACAACCTTACAGGTTATACGCTGCTTGATGTTAGTAATGAATAGGTATATTTATCATGCGATGTAGAGTTTAATGAGTTGAGTGACTCGGAAACATGTTACGATGAGGCAGACATCACTATGAATGAGGTTGTTGTATCCAATGTTCAAAACGTTGGAAGTTGATGGTAGTGTTAATTCGTGTATTAATGATATAATAAATTCTTGTTTTCTTATTGCTAATTCTGCTTGTGAATATCCATAAACCTATAATCAAGTTGTTTGATCTCCAGAATCTGTAAACTGGAAGAAAGCAATTGAGAAAGAAATTCAAGCTCCTTCTGCAAATTCAAATTGGGAAATTGTCGAAAGATACAAAAATGCTCCTACCATCACCTGTTGTTGGTTGTTTACTAACAAATTAGATAATTGTGATAGTATTTTTTATAAAGCTAGAATTGTTGCTTGTGGATTCCGACAGGAGAGAGGCTTTAATTTTGAAATAAGTAATCATCTTGGTCGTGTTGTACATCAGCTTGATATTTGTAGCGCCTTTCTAAATGGTAAATTTGAAGAGGTTGTGTATTTAGAAACACCTGATGGTGTCATCGTTAATTTAAATTGTGATGAGAATGTATTAAAATTAAATCGGTCATTATATGGGCTGAAGCAAGCACCAAAAGTTTGAAATTATACCTTCTACAGTTTTTTCACGTCTTTAGGTTTCACATCAGGAAGCGCTGATAATTGTTTGAATATTCTTAAGAAAAATTATTCGATCATATATTTGGTTGTTTACGAAGATGACGTTCTCATCAGCTCTGACAATCTCAAAATAGTAGAAAATGTTAAGCACATTATCTACAAAAAAAAATTAAATGTAAAGATGTCAGGGAGATTTGGAATTTTCTTGGACTTGGTATTGATTATCAATAAGAAAAAGGAATAATTAAAAGCTCTGTTTGATAGGACTACACCAACTTACATCAACCTACACCAGGAGGGATGTCTTTGCGCTTAATTTTACTTGAATATTTATGGAATATTCTCACCGGTGTAGGTTGGTGTAAGTTAGTGTAATCCTATCACACAGAGCTAAAGTAAATCAGAAAAATTTACTTTAATCAATAGCCAAACAATTTGGAGTAAAAGACTGTAAACCTGTCTATTCATCAATAGAACCTCGACCTCAACTGGAATGTAATTTAAATGGCAATAAAAATAAAACAAATAAAGAATACCAACTGCTTTTAGGCTGTCTAATGTACATCATGCTAGGATCGAGACCTGACATTACTACAGTCAGTTGCAGAGGATGTCAACTCATGGAACACTTCAAATATCTAATTTGAGTCTTAAAATATTTGGTGACTACAGTAAGTTATGAATTAACGTACCTTTATAATATTGGTGGTAATGTAATAGATACGTATTCTGATGCCAACTGGGAAAATTCTACTATGACAAGACCGTCAATTTTTGGTCAATGCTCATTTGTATATGGAAATATGGTCTCCTGGTATAGCCAAAAAAAAGCCAACTGTGGTATTATCGAGCACAGAGAGCAAATTAATCGCATCATATGATGCGTGTACCGAGGGCCTTTGGCTCCTGCAATTAATTTTAGACTTCCATATAGATTGTAATAAATGCTTCATGTATGAAGATAATCAGAGTTGTCTGTCAATTGTTAAGACATCCAAATGGAACACTAAACGTAATAAGCACAACCGGTTGTAAATATGGTTTCATTTGCGAACTGTACTCAAATAAATTGTTTAATTTTAAGTATTTTTGCTCACAGGACCAATTAGGCAATATTTTCACAAAGGGTCTCGCAACTCCGACTTTCAAAAGTTTAGTTAATCGCCTTAACACTTCGTAATTTTATGTATTTGTCCCTCTAGGTGATAACATGTAACTGTAATCTTTTCCAGTCTATTTTTACTCGATTTTTATCATGATTTTAAATATGTGTCTGTCAATTGTTTTTAATTTTATTTTAAAATTTTTCAACAGTGTATTAATTAAAATATTCGTATCATCTATGATTTGAGGGGGCATGTTGACATACATCTAATCATTCACATTTTGTTTACATTCTGTGCCTGTACGAGTTGACGACTCTTGTTCTTTTTATCTGTGATTCTGTTCAAATAAAACGTCATTTATTTTCTGTAGTTTTATCTAACGTCATCTGTTGAACTGTCAACCACGTACTGTGTGACTTAAATAAACTAAGCACTGGTAATGATGCTGTTTTTACTTTTTTTTAATCATTTCAGTTTTGTAGGAACTTGTTCCAGTCATCTATGTTGGTAATTTGTTCATTATAGTACGTATTAGTCACTACTTCAATCAAGACATCATTTCTTACATCACTACACTGGCTCTGTTAATTGAAACGAAGATTTAATTGAAAAATGAATAAAAAACATGAATTTCAGATGACACAACTTTTATTGCAACCACCAATATCGGGACAAAATACAAATACAAATACAAAAACTGGTTGGTGAATCGACCAAACAGGCTGCATATAATATTGAAAGATCACAGTCAAATAACAAAATAACTAATCATAAAGTCTCATCTCTAGGTTACAAGACATGAGTAGGTTTGCTAAATGATGGATTTCAAAAACATCTCCCCTCAAACCTGCGAGATTTACAAAATATGAAATAGCGTGTAGTATGTCGACAGAAGAATTTAAAGACCGATTTTCTATTAATTCGATGAAACTCGTGTTAAATAAAAAAATTTAAAAGGAACAAATGTATACATATCAAAATTTTAAAATAAATAATTCAGTTGATCAAATGAAGGCTTCACAGAGTAACTTTTACAATTGTACAAAGAAACAAGAAAATAATTAAACAAATAAAAACCATTACATTAAATGTTTCAAAAATGAAACTACATACACGGATTTAAAAATTCACAGTCACACTGACAACAAATGTGTTGTATTAAATCGTTACGATGTGTGTTTTTCATTTTTAAAAAGAGCTCGGCACTTCAGGTTGCGTTGAACCAAGGGCCACTAAGCACCTCAACAAAATATTAAAGTTCTAAACTTTAATAATTTTGTACATCCGAGCCCCGTGAACACATTGGCCAACTATTCCATGGTTGGCACACATTTCACACTAATATTGTTGGCATCGACATAGTCTCGAACAAAATAAAATTTTACGTTGAGATGTTTCTTGACTACCGAGCCACTGGAAAACTTAATACAATTATCATTGTTTTCAAATATTATACATGGAGACAAAATAGGAACATACGTATCAATTAAAATATTACGAGTTGCTACAGTATCTAATACACAATCACATAATGCAACTATTTCCGCATCTGTTTTGGATAGGGTGACTAGAGATGGTTTCCTGCTTCTCTAGATAACTAGACAATTATATATAAAAACGCAATAACCGCTGACTGACCTTCAAGAAGTGGGACAGTTGGTCCAATCAGCATCTACATAAGATTTGATAAGTTCATATTTATCATGACTTTAGTAGGTTAATTAAAGATCGATCGTTGTTATTAAATATTTAAGGACACTGAGTAAATGAGAATGTGCCACATTACTGGCATTGCACTGAAACTGTTCAAAGTATGAAACATCATAACAAATATGTGGTCTGGTCCCAAGCATTATGTACATTAAGCATCCCAGTAGTTCTTTATATCTTATTAATTTTTCAGATTTTTCTTTTTGTTCATTTATTGATTGATATAATTTCTCTTCTATCAAAGTTGAAATCGGATTACAATTTTTGACTTTGAATTTCTCTGCTACTTTTATTATTAACCGTTTTTGATTTAATTTCATTATTCTATTTTTATAATCGTAGTTTATTTGTAATCCAAGAAATGACTTAACATTGCCCAAATTGTGGGTCTTGGAGGTACTGTTTAATTGTGATTTTATTTCGTTTATTAACGTTATGTTAGGCCCATATATTAATGTATCATCAACATATACCAGTATTAGTATAGTACTTACTAATTTTTTTTTTATGTAAAGGCAACCTTCATGCCTACTGCTTTTAAACCCTATGGAAGAGATGAACATCTTCCATTTTTTGTACCAAGTTTTCGGGGCTTGTTTCAGATCATAGAGCAACCTATTTAATTTTAATACTTTATTTATTTTATCTATTTGTGGGTATATTCCTTCAGGTATTTCTAAGTAAACTTCATTTTTCAAAATTCCATTTAAAAATGCGTTCTTTACATCTATTTGCGAAATTAAATATCCTAGTTTATTACAGTATGTTACTAAGATTATTCAGCTGCTCATTTTAGCTACTGGTACGTACAGTTCCTTTAAATCAAACGTTTTATTAACTTCTTATCCACAGGTAACTAGTCGGGCTGTAAATAATTTAATTCCGTTACTAGGTATCTTCTTTTATCTTAAATATTTACATTATTAGGACAATCGACCAATGTCATTTTCTTTTTTAATTTTCACGGCTTCTAAGGATTTAAATTTCTTATTTTTGGGCTCATTTTATTTTTTGAAACCTCTAAAATTTCATTTATTATGAAAAAGTAGTTATCTCATTAAATAAGAGAATTATGGCCGAAAATTCTAATAAAAACACATATTTTGTATGTATTTTAAATTGAGAGTATAGGTTTAATGGTGAGGGGGTAGCTTGCCTCACTGAAAACAATAGAATAGTGCCTCTAGTATTAATTCAAATTCATATGGTCATTGGATAATAGTCTGTTAAATAAAAATAAAATGAGCCCAAAAACAAGAAATTTTAGCCCTTAGAAGCTGAGAAAATTGAAAAAGAAGATGAATTTCGGTGTCGAATTTGCTTAATTTAATGTTACCAGTAAATTTAACAATAAAAAGAACTGATTATAACTACTTATTTTTATGAATTCACTGTTTTTGTGCTTTATCATAAATTTGTTGTTCATAGGGCTAAGTTCACTGATAACATTAATTTGTGCCAATTTGATGCACGATCTCAATTTTCTTGGCTTCTAAGGGCTTTAACTTCTTGGTCTTTTGGCTCATTTTATTTTTTGAAACCTCCTCTAAAATTTAATTTATTACAAAGAGGTAGCTATCTCATTAAATAAGAGAATTATGTTGAAAATTTTGGGTAAAAATACATATTTCTTGTGTATTTTAAATGGGGCATATAGGTTTAATGCAGTGGGGGTGGCTGGCTTCACTGAACGTTGTGTAAAACAACTTGCGACTAATTCATATAATTGTGAAGAGGTGAGCCTGAAGGAAAATGGATGGACAACAAAATTCCTTGGGCAAATGACATCATGGAGACATGGACTAGCCTTAGGAATTTTTTTTAATTTTATTGTAAGTATGATGGAAAATTCAAAAAAATGAAACAAGACTTTAGTCACCCTACACAACATTCCAATACACAAAAATATCAGTGGACTGAAAAAAATGAAAAAAGTCTATCAGATTCCAGATTAAAACCTATGGCTTAGGTATGCTGAACTCCTATTCTAGATATATGATGTGAGGAAGTGCGAGGATCATTGAAGAAAAAAGAAGAACTCAATTCAAATAGTTGTAAAATTGTATTAACGATCAACTGAACAACAAAATTCGAATAAAATATGAAATGGCAAAGCGCAACGCTAGCGTAGATCTTAACTAGTGATATGAGATCGAAGGAAGTGGAACATATAACATATATAAATTAGTGGTGGTGGTGATGATGATGATGATGAGTGAGTGAGATGGAATTTCCATATCAACACTCCCATGAAATTTTATTGTAACGAAGGAATTATCATCATGCAATGAAAGTGAACAAATTATTAAACATGAAAAAAAAAATTATACAAAAAAAAAAAAAATAGTTACGTTAAAAACAAGTTTTTAATAAAATAAGTTACGTTAAAAACAAGTTTTTAAAACAATAAGCTTTTATAATTTAAAGAAGAAAATAACTGCGAAAGAGAAAATAAACTGTCTCTTTTTTTTTTTCTGATGCAGAGACAAACAAAAATAAAAAAAAACAACTGATAAAAACGGATATAAGTGTATGTGTGCGTGTGTTCCAACATGTGAAAGCAGAGCTGACATTGGTCATCCAGCGTACTTCAATAAATTGAGTGAGTAGAATAAAAGCGTATAAAAAGGTAAAAATTTTGGTAAATATTGTTGCTGCGCTTCTCAAAAAATTAAATAATTGAATAAATAAATAAATGCATGTATAAAATAAATATTAACAATGTAAAAATGTGCGAATAAAATATGGTAACGTGCAATAATAAAAAGTAGGAAATAAAATGGTAATGATATTTATTTATAAATAGTTGAATGAGGAAAAAAAAAAAAAGGGCATGCGATAATATTTTACGTTAAAGATAATGACTACGATTGAGATTGCATGCATGTACGAGTGATGGCAGTTATAGTATAATATGTTGTGAGTTTTTTTTTATCAGTGTAGTTTTTATTTTTATTGGGGAATTTTATCTTTGTATGCAGGCGAGAGTTCATTTTTCTCAAGTAATTTGAAGATGAATACTTTTTCTATTATATATATTTAGGGGTTTAAACCTGTTTGATTTTCATGCTGTTTCTTTGTATGGGTTAAATAGAAATGTGAGAATTTTTATTTTACGTGTACTTCCCCGTTGTATGAAATGCGAGAGTTCATTTTATTCATTATTATAAGGGTTTTAATTTTCATGTTTTGGACTAATTGTGACTTATTATTTGGACTGTAGTACAACTTATGCAGGGTCCCATAATGTCTGAAGAAGTAATTTCCAATTTTCTGCTTGGTTTATTTTTAATATTAGTATGACCTAATCTTGTATTATTTGCGATGCAACAAATTTGACAATTTTTGAAATCATCATCCCTAAAATTTATATTCTCTGGAATTCTTGTTGATAAACTTTTTAATTTTTGTAGATATCTTGCGTTTAAATGTTCCAGCCTTCTATGAATTAATATTTTTTTATTTATATTATTATTATTTTGTTGCGTTTGAACATGATTTTCATCATCGGAGTTTTCGTTTTCATTTGCAATAATTTCATCATTTGGAGCATGTTCATGAATTTGATTTTGATTTTCTAAATTTTCATAATTATTATTATTAATAATATTTTTGCCTCCTTGTGGTAAATCTGTCTCTTCATTTGATAATATTTTATTTTCATCATTTTCAATTTCTAATTCTACAGAAAAATTGTCCGTCCCATCCATCCTCATTTTCTTGGCTTACTGGCATGCAAATTTTTACAGGTTGTTCTTTCTTTTTTAAAAAAATCATTTTCTACGTTATAATGTATATAAATAATCCCATTTTCTTTTATTGCAGTTATTAAAATTTCACCATTTTCTATGAAATAAACATTTTCTTTATCAATTTGTTGATCAATATTCATTAGGCCTGTATTTGTAATTTTTATGGCTGATATTACATCAATATTTAAATCTGGTGCATAATGTACATCATTTAATTCTATTAATGACTGAGGTTTATATGAATTTTCAATTTTTATTTTCATTTTCTCCGTATGTGTGGCATTAAAAAATTCATTTTTTTCAGCACATTGTAATTTTTATTGGGGTAACAAATTTGGTAATATTTGTTAATTATTTTAAATCTGAGGTTAAATGTACTTCAGCTTCCTCATCCAGTATTGTTTTATTTTTCAATGGGGTGTAATTTTCATCGTGTGTATCATTTTCAATCAATCTATTTAGAAGCCATTCATTTCGATTTTGGGAATATTTTTTTACCATACATGACGAGATTTCTTTTTTATTATTGGTAGGGTTATTACTCGTTTTTGGTGGATAATTATTTTGGTTTTAATTTTGATTTTCATTGTTATTTTGGGTATTATTATTGAAATTTTATGCTGTGTGTCCATTTTGGTCACATTTATAGAATTTTATATTATTTTGATTACAGTTATTACGATCATTCCCTCGATAATTATTTCTACGATAATTACTATTGTAATTATTTTAGTTTCTTCTATTACTTCCATTTCCACTATTATTGTTATCATTATTATTATTATTATTATTATTATTTTTATGTGATGAATTATCATTATTATTATTATAATTCTGATTTCCATTTCTATAATTATTGTGATTATTACCCCTGTAATTATTTCTTCCTCTAAAATTTTCATTTCTGCCCCTAAAATTATTATTGTTGGGGTTGTTTCTATAATTACTATTATTGTATTGATTATTATTGTTCGTGCTGTTTTCTTTTTTAAGGGTTTGATCTCTAAATTTCTGATCTACATCCTCTCTTAATATTCTTTTGAAGTTATCTATATTTCTTTCTCTCTCTGGTAAATTCTCAAACTGCATTTTGGCCAGTGCTTGTTCACAGCATAATACCAGTTGTAAGTTTTCTAATTCTTCTTATTCAGATACTTCTTTTCCAGCATCTCTTACATCGGTTATGAGGTCATCCCATTTTTTAAGAAAACTCCTCATATTACCTCCTGGTTGAAATCTAAACTCAGTCTATTTGGCTTTTGCCATATTAGCAGTAACTGATGATTTTGTACCATAAATATTATCAAGTGGTAAAATTCCTAATTTGTTTAGTTATTTCATTCGACACTCTTTCTAATATAAAAGCTTTAGCATTATCTTGCATTTTGCAATAGTTGATCATCTGATTATCTGAAATAAAATTTAAATCATCAATGTGTGTTATGTATAATTTTAAATATTCATGATCCCCAAAGATATTATAATAACCTGCTCCACTTATTGCTGAAATTATCATTCTACTCCAATCCAGATATTTTCCATTAAATACCTTTCCCAATGGTGCCTGAATCAGCTTAATTTCAGTATGTGTTGCCATAAAATTTTCTTTTATTTTTTCAAAGCCTAACACACTATTTTCACTATTAATTATTGCCTTATATTCTCTATTTTCTTTCGATTTTGTTTCTATCCCTTTAATTGATTCTTTTTCAATGTCTTTTTCTATTATCTCCAGTTTTAATTTTTATTTTATTTATTGATTATTAAAAAATCTAGATCAAGGAAAAAACATAGCAAATATTTACTTTATAGAAACAAATAAAATTTTAATGTCAGCTGTTAAGAATGATGGTGTTTTTGTGATCAATTATGAATTGGTAGAAAATGAAAAAGATAGGATTTGTATGCCAGTCACTAAAGATGACGAATGGAATGATTATGAAATAGAACTAGAAATTGAAGAAGACAAAAATATAAATACACACGATACAGATTGGAATGATTTTGAGATAGAGGAAACCATTAAACAGAATATAAACTCACAGGATAGACATTGGGAAGATTAAGAAGTGTCATTAGATGTCATAGATAGGGATGATCTATCTCAGAGGGGTGATACCCTAAGGATTTACAAAATAGATGATAATAATGAAAATTCTTTAAGTATAATGAATAAACATAATAATAATGAAAATGAAATAAATATTGAAAATAACAATGTTGATAACAATTTAAATATTGAAAATGAAAACACAAATATATCACAAGAACATGTGGAAATATATGAAAATAATAATAATGATTTAATTAATGAAAATAAAATAATTTAAAAAAATGATTTAGATAAAAATACTAATATAGGAAATTCTCAAATTAATAATAATGAAAATCGAATAATACCATTCACTAATAATACTATAGAGAAATAAAAGTTACTATGGCATAGAAAAATGAGACATATTAGTGGGAAATATCTTTAACTACTGCAAAAACTATCAACGAGAATTCCAACATCATTGAAATTTAAAGATAATGAGTTCATAAATTGTGAAATGTATCAAATTGCTAATAATAGTAGATTAGGACATAATAACTTTAGAATGAAACCTGATAGGAAACTACAATTAATTTTATCAGATATTATGGGACCATTTTCCCATAGATTCAAAATTAGAAATACTTACTAACGTTTATAGATCATTTTTCAAAATTTACTTTTGTAATACCAATATCACGGAATGATGTATTTAACAATTTTAAAATGATAGTAAATTCATTAAAAAATAAATTTCCAGAATATCCAATAGGAACATTAAGAACCAATAATGTAAAAGAATATACGGATATTAGAATGTTGAATTTTTGTCAGGAACAGGGAATTACTTTTTAAACTACAATCCCTTATTCACCTGAACTTAATGGTATCGTAGAGAGACAAAATCAAACTATAATTGAGAAGAGTTAGGGCAATCATTTTCAATAGTAATTTAGATCTTCAATTTTGGAATTATGCAGCTACAACAGCAGCTTACCTAATAAATAGATCACCAACAAAATCTAATCCTGATTTTAAAACGCCCTTTGAAATGTTTTTTAATCGTAAACCAAATTTAAATTATAACAAGATTTTTGGTTCATTAGCATTTAAACATATACCTATAGAAATTAGACAACGTAATGCAACCACACAAATCAAAAAGAAACAAAAGAAAATAGATCCTAAACTCTCAAATAGATCAGAAAGTAATATTTTAATGGGTTATACCACTACTGGTTACTGTCTAAGGGATCTCTTTTCTACTAAATACCATATAGCATGCGATGTCAAATTTGATGAAAATAAAAATATATCATACCTTAAAGATTTTGATAACTTAATTATTTTAGGTGTTCAGGCGGCACGGGGATTCGAACTCGTACCAGCTGAACACCCAAAACCTCCCTCGTTCACCGTCACAAAAGGCAGCACTGTACTCACTCGGCCACGGTGCCGGGTGACGGTGTTTGAGGGAGTATTGATACTGATATGCGCCGATGTAGTGTGGCAGCCGCCATACCACTCCCCCCCAGTATAGTGGAGTGTAATACGCATTCCCATACGGAGGCGCCTAGGTAGGGGCGTATACCAGAACATGGTGATGCCCTCCCTCCATCACCGCTCCGTGGCATACGCCCACCAGCTCCGTCATGCACAGAAGTGGCTGTGTGACGCACCAGAATTACCCGTTGGCAGTTTGACAAGTGTCCGAGAGATGGCGTGAATATTCCATCTCCCGGATCACGTTGGGGTCACCACTTTAGGTGTTCAGGCGGCACGAGGATTCGAACTCGTACTGGCTGAACACCCAGAACCTGCCTCGTTCACCGTCACAAAAGGCAGCACCGTACTCACTCGGCCACGGTGCCATGTGACGGTGTTTGAGGGAGTATTCATACTGATATGCGCCTACGTAGTGTGGCAGCCGCCACAATTATAAAACCCTCATAATATATTAGAGACTTAAACATTATTCCAACTATAGTTTGCAATATAGTAAAATACTATGATACTAAATATATAGAGAATTGTATTCCTAAAACTATTTACAATATAGAAAGTAACCCTTTTAAAAATGAATGGAAAATCGCTACACAGGATGAATTAAAATCATTAAAGGAAATGAATGTTTGGGAAGAAGTACTTTATGAAAATCAATCAAATTTAATAGATATTAGATGGGTATTTGTAACTAAACCCGATGAGAAAGGCCATCATAAGTCAAAGGGAAGATTAGTAGCTCGTGTATTTAAAGATAGAACCGAATATAAATTAGGGGAAACTTTTGCACCTGTTGAACCAGCCTGTCTAATTAGATGGGTAATCTCAATAGCAAATAAATTTGATCTTAATATTACACAATATTATGTTAAAACAGCTTACTTAAATTCCCCAATAAATTTTCTATTATATTTAAAACCACCCCTAGGTATGAATATAGATTCTAATAAAATATTAAAATTTAAGAAAGCTATGTATGGCTTGAAAATAGCTTCAAAATCTTGGTATAAGTTATTGGATAATAAAATATTGCAAATAGGCTTAGATAGATCTAAAGTCAACCCTTGCCTATATATTCGTCAAGATAATAATAATAATAAAACATTTCTATTAACATATGTAGATGACATACTCCTTATTACAAAAAATGACAATATAATTGATGAAATTAATAAAAAGTTTGAAGGAGATTTCACAATGTTCTTTGTAGGTTTTGAAATTAAAAGAGATAGACATAATAAAATAATTAAATTATCCCAAAATATGTATATTAATAAAATATTGAATAAATTTGGCCTTAGTGAAGCAAAATATTCCACTACACCTATGGAAACAAATTTAAGAATAAATACTAATAATAATAATGAAAATTCAACTAATGTTACAGAATATAGAGCAATGATAGGAGTTTTATTATATCTTTCTAGATTAACAAGACCTGATATAGCATTTGCAGTAAATTTCCTATCAAAATTTGAACATCCCACGATACAAACAAAAAGTTATGTAAAAAGAATCTTTAAATATGTTAATAATACTCAACACTATTTCTTAACATATAAATCCCTGGGAGAACATATAGAAGCATTCGTAGGTGCATCATACACACCTGATGACAATGACGAAGTCATAGACTCAAATAATTTTTCTAAAGGAAAATCTGTATCTGGATATCTTATATTCTGTTATGGTGATCTCATAAACTAGTCTGTCCATAGACAATCAATTTTGGCAAGCTCCTCAACGGCAGCTGAAATTATAGCTATTTATGACTCATTAGATGATTTAAAAATAATTTGGTTATTAATGAAAGAAATATATCTACAAGAAACACCTACACAAATAAATGAGGACAACATATCTACACAAAGAATTTGTTCAGGTGGTCCTCAAAAACTTGCTAGAGCACTTATGATTAAAAGTTACAAAATTTTAGAAGAATTTGAAAATAAAATTATAGAATTCAAAACTGTAAATTCACAAAATCAATTATGCAGATTTATTAACAAAGGCTCTCGAAAAATTAAAATTTCAATATTTAGTTGAATAAATTCTTGAAACCTCAAATATATTTGCTATTTCTAAATAATATCGTAATAAATACAATCTCTATTAAAATAAAATTAATTCACAATTCATAATTATATATAACTTAATAAATATTAAAAAGTTACATCTATACCATCAGATAACTGACATACTTGAACCTTCAATTTATATAAATAATATAATAATTAATTTAAAAGACTGAATTGTACATATCTTTTATATGACTTTTTTGTAAATTATACTAGTCCTTTTTCATATGAATATGTAAACACATTTGAAATCATAAATTTTTGTTACCATTTATAAAATTGTCAATTTATGTTACCTTATTAATGAAACAAATGTTTCTTTTATATATTTACCATTTTTTTTAAATTTTTCTTATATATATACATACATTTTTTTTATTGTACTCGATCTATAAGAGTTCAGCGGGGTATTGGACAGAGTCCATGTAACTCTCATATATCTCGTACACTACCTGGCAACACTGAACTCTCAATATGTAACATTCATAATCTTATTCCTACACAAACTGTTACGTCGTAGTGAGGAACTCGTCGGTTCTCTACACACAATGCCAACTGTACTTTTGCCTGTTGTTTAATCGTCCATTAAATGTTGTTAATTTAAACTCGTTTATTTCTTCACTCGAAAATACAATCCTTGGTTTAATATTATCCTCACAATTTTCAAGTATACAGGCTCGCCCCTTCACAATTATATGATTTAGTCATAAGAGAGTATTATGTGAAATGTAGCTTATTGTGCATAAAATAGATAATAATTATGTAGTGTTGTCAAATATCAATATTTTTTTGTGTGGATATGATATCGATATTTGTGGGAAAATACTGAAAATATCGATACGATATCGATATTTTATAAAATTTGATAAATAATTTTTGCAAATGGCTCATCTGAATTATTGTCATTTAAAACTATGAAAATAAAATATAAATTTGAATTTTATAAATTTGAGGAAAAGAATAATGGAAGCAAAGTAAGTCAGGGTATTTACTTGACACTGTTGATGTAGTTGTAGATGTAGATGTATGTGAACTATGTTTGAGAGATCTCCTCATTTTGGACTGGAGTCAAGATCAAATTATTCTTAATTCATAATTTCATAATTCATAAAGATCATAAATATCATCTGTCATCAGTTTCAGTTATCACTCATTCACTCGTAATTTTATCAATACCACAACCACAACCACAGAAAAAAAAATTAATAATTGACATTCGAAAATATCGATATTCAAAATATCGATATTCAAAATATCGATATTCCTTGAAAAATATCGATACGTATCGATATTTTTGACAAGACTATAATTATGCTCGTTAGTTGTTGGTGTTATCTAGCAGAGTTGTTTGAATCTGTGATCACCAAAACGAGAGATTTCACCACAAACGAGCAAGAACAACAATCGCCGATGATATTAATAGACAACCATTAGAGAAACACTAACATTAGTAGTCGACATAATAAGAAACAGATTATTTTATTTTATGTTCACAATTTAACATTTGGAGATCAACTGACTGACAGTCAAATACAAATATACGATCACAGCTGTGTATGATGATGTCACAAGCGACGACTTCGTTATGGCTAAATCAACACCACCTCAACAGAAGGCCTTGGCACTACGATGAAAAATAAAGGTGGCAACGTTCCAAGTAGCCCATGCGTCAATTGATTAACTAATTTGGCAGGATTTGCATTGTTATTTTACAAAATGAAAGTGTTTTTAAAATTAAATAGTGTCATTTATTCCTTTTTAATATTCGTAGGTGAATTCTCCTCCATTTGTAGCCGAATCCTAATTAATTTGAGGGAGACGAATCGAAATGAATTTGTAGATGAATTCTCTTAGGTTTGTACCTGAATCCTGATTAATTTAATGGCAAATGGAAGAGAATTCGTAGATGAATTCTCTTCGAGATAAATCTAAAAGAACTCATAGATGAATTCTGTGAAAAGTACAGTTTGATAAGGGAAAAAAATTTTGAATGGAATGTACATTTCATTTGGTTGCCTCCAACATTTTATCATTATGCCCAGTCCATTATGTATATGGTCGAAGATTTACAATGAGTTATAAAATATATAAATATGTACTCGTGTATTCACAGTAAGTTTGAACGTAAATTCCCTCTTCAAAGCTCGAATCCATTTTTGTTTCAGTTCTTCATCACTTGGAAATTTGAACACGGTTATATTTGGAGTATTTCTATAATTTCCCCTGCAATTTGGGGCACAGCAAGAATACCCCATTCGCAATAATTTCAAAAAATTGTTGAAAATTTATTCCAATTCATTGGAACTTTCATTTGATTTAACCGACAACTGATAAGCAGCTGAGACTACTTACCATGTTGTCAGATTTAAGTACCCGGGCCTTCTGTCGAGGTGGTTTTGGTTAAATTTACCGAGTATGAGCAAGGTCATGAGGACCATATTCTCATAGTGCAATAATCTTTGACTATATAGCTCATGGACTGCTAGAACTGATAAAATCTTGAAGCCAAACACTGCAGGCGTTACTTTTCAAAAAAGGTACTTTGTGTGAAAATTGAATTTGTATCAGGTAGAATATCGTGTATTTTATATTTAGACCTAATTATTTCGTTCCGTAATTCTTACTTTTTTTTTTTATACAGAACGTTTTAATGCAAATGGGATTAAATGTTATTACTGTCGATGGAAAACTAATCAAAGAATTACGTACTTATATACAGGTAGAATAAGGAAAATATTAATAATTTCCTTATTCTTATCTTAATACTATACTATACAGTTAACTATATAATAGTTTATGAGGATGGACCAATTACACCTACAAAATCCAATTTATTACAAGCTTCTTCAAAATCATTAAGAGATTGCAACAAATCTGTCGGTAAGCTATTGCCATTAGGTGCTTCTAGACCATTAGATAGTGGATATATACTCATCTCTTCTGTTAAGTCAAGTTTTGATGCACTTAAAGTATCAGTGGAATGAAGTTCTAGTAAAGTATTACATATTTATGTCATTAATTATTCTATAAACTTACAAATAATGCCATTTTATCATGTGTCAATGGCAAAGTAGAATAATAATAAAATTAATTATCTACAAATATAATTTTAATTACTAAATTAACGAAATATAAAAATTAATTTTTTTCTAGCCAGAATTGTAAATTTGGAATCACTATCACTTATCACCAAAGGTCATTTTTTGTAAAAAGAACGCCTGTTAACAGTGGCTTCAGCGGTCTTCCATTTAACCCTATGTATTTCTTATCAATTCTAGCAGTCCATAAGCTATATAGTCAAAGGCTATAATAGTCGAAGTTTAAACACGAGAATAGCGATTGATAAGAGATTACGCATAGAAAAGAAATTCATATGAAAATTATGCCGTAGGATTGCGTTCCGCAACGGTAAACGTCGCTACACCAGCATTTATCTGATTTTTTCTGTCCTATTTTACTTTCTCATGTGCTTCCGCTTCGTCTAGTGTTTTTCTTCAACGTAATAAGTTACTGTGGTCTGGCCTGTATTCGTTCAATTATGGGTAAGTTCTGCGCTTGTTTTCGCTTTTGAAATGGTTCATCTGGATGCTGGTTACTCTTTATACTCACTATGATCTATGGTTTCATTTTGCTAGATCATTGTTGAAACCGTTGATTCTCGAATTTCTTGTACCAGTTCGTTTCTTATTACTCGACATTTTATTTCAGTGGCAGAACAACATCCATTCGAAAAGTTGAAGAAGACTATCGCCATTAATGGCAAGGATTACGTATATTTTGACCTAAACACACTCGGCGATAAATTTCGTAAGTTGATTCACGTTCGACCGACCTTTTCTTCGTCAGCCGCGACTTGCGCTGAAGGATACCCCGAGATTTTGACATCCGAAATCTACTCGCTGGCCGTGGCTTTCTTTGTCGAACGACTTTCTCGCACTCGCTAAATGCGAAACGGTTATCTTGTGATTGATCTGCCGAGTGCTGAAAAACACGTTGGTGGCGATTCGAACTCAAAGAGCCACGTAATTAGCTAATTATCGTCTCATGTAGGGCTCGCGGAATTTTGACCTTGAATTATCGAGAAGCGAGATTTTTTCTTTTTTGTTCGACCGTATGTGTCTAGATCTTCATTTTTGAAATAAAATGTAGCTTGCCGAGGACTTTCGGCTCTTCCTTGTAGACACCGCGCGTGTATCTGCCTACTTTCCTCGGTGTAATCGAATCGCCGCGCCACGTCCGAGCATAACACAGTCGAGTTTTTGAACGCGGTGAAAGATGAAAAATGTTGAATTCGATTCGGCCGTGTCAGCTGATGACGCAGCTGTTGAAGGCCGTTGGTTCCGACTCGCTGGTTAATTGATTTCCGCCGCCTTCACGGTTCGGTGGGCGTACCGCTAGCCAATTTATGCCCGCCGGCTGTCGAGCCGTCGATTCCGAATCGCTCGAGAAAGGGGAACGCGCAAAAATGAAAATTATCCCGGCCATCTTTCTCTCAACGTGGTGCCACAACGTAGAGGCTGTTTTTCGTATTTGAACGTATTTGCTTCATTTTCGTTCGTTTCGTTTGCCCTACTTGCGAGAAAGTCGTGTTGTCTATTCGTATACTCATTTACGGAAACCAATCGTCCGTTCGAAATAGCGAAATTCAAAATATTAGCTGTATTTTATTTTTCAAATCCTACATCTTCGTGATCCCGTATTTATCGCATGTTGGTACGTTGAAATATTGCCTACTTTGCTGGATGCTAGATTTCTGCCTTATATAAGGCAGTGTCGTTTACGTCACAATTCTTATCTGTAATCTCATCCCACTGGGTGTGGGTGGCTAAATATTCGTGAAACTCGTTGAAAAGGGTGGTAATGTAGGAATTTTTGATTCTAATCGTCTTAAAACAAGAGATAGCTACTTGTTCGACTAGAAGCCGAGAAAATGATTTAATTTGACGTTATCAGCTGACAAACGCCAATTTGTGGCACAATTTCGTATTCTTTTTCTATTTTTTCGGTTTCGAAGGGCTCAAATGTCTCGATCGTTGACCTATTTTATTCGATGAAGCCTCCTCTAAAATTCCATTTATGCTCGAATTAGTAGGTATTACCTGTTTTAAGATAATTACGACCAAAAATTCGAGTACTCGCTACGTTTTACATGTGTTTCAGCCATCCAGTGAGATAAAGATTTCAGTTGTGACGTCGCGTGACGTTGCCTTATATGCGGACCACTCCGGTCCCTACTCCCTGTTTGTCCGAATACCGGAGGCTCTGTCGTATCAGTTATAAGTTACAACGGATGTACGTGTAAGATGATCCCTGACAAACGTGAAAGAAAACGCCGACCAATCAAAACGATTGCTTTAAATTGATACGTAGTTGTCATTTATAAAATTTATTCTTAGATCAAAAATGATTCGATTTAGTTTGCGTTTATTTCGGTTTCCAGCGCAAGAAAACATGGTTTCCATTTCTCAACACGTGGTTCAAACTAACCGTAACTGTTCTGGTTCTGTGTCAGTTCTGCCACGTAAAAAAAAATCGAAAAAATTTACAATTCAGGCACTTTTTTTTTTCTTTTTTTTTTATTTGTTTCCGTTCTTTTTATATGACGAAAATGATGGGTAGTTCACCCTGGGATGGTTTATGCGATAGACGAACACAATACAGCCACATCGTTCGACGAGAAGTTTTCATCGAAACTCACTGGTCGAGGGGATAGGGGTGGCATGAGATTCGGCAATTTTTGAGAAAAGGATTGTGTTTTGTTTTCCAAGTTGCACTTACGCCAGAAAAATAGAAAAGTCTGTCGGGGCCGAATGCGAGAACGATACCCGAGTAATCGTTACAATTTTTTCATTATCAATTATGTCTATACATACGTACGAATGGTATAAATATAACTCTGTGGAGGAAAAAGAAACTCGACTCACGGTTGATACCTGAGCATCGTTCTTGCAGTCGGCTGACGGTGAGAGTGCAATTATTGCTGGCGTGGCTAAATCGGTACGTGGGTACCCACCCAGTTTCCGGTACCTTACCGTACGAATTATTTGACGTATTAGGCAATGGATAAGATTTTACGAAGCATTACCTATTGTGTTTATTGTTGGTGTCAGTAGCGTAATCGAAATTCTCGCGTCGGGTGAAGATCGAAGCTTGTGGCTGGCCGTACCGTATGAACGTGGAAACGTGTAGGAGGAGGAAGGGGATGGGGATAGGCGATACGATGGAAGAGCGGCGACGGCACCATATTATATTATGGCGTCTCATCGTTGAGCTTGGAAATTTTCGTCGCCGAAACGTCCAACAGCTAATTCGTCGAAAATATCGAAATACTGTAGCGTATGGGCGGTTGTTGGGTAGGTACGTACGCACGCGTTAATTCGCGTATTCGAAGCGTGGCGTCGCTATTCTCGCACGATACAAGTGCGCCGGTACGAGGCCACATCTACCTGTATGTACGTATACATCCGTAGTATATCTGTTATCCGTACAAATGCCAACTTTACTGGTCGCAGCATAGCCCGCACTCTTTAGCGTATCATTTGGAGTTTCGTTTGCTGCGCGCCGCGCCCATTATTTTCCCCCCTTCTCACGAATCTCACCTACTCACCGACTCGCCTGCTCACCTGCTCACCTACACACCTACACACCTACACACCTACACATCTGCTCACCTACCTATACGTCGGCTGTGTAGCTGTCATCGCGCGTTCTCGGTGTACGCGTACCGCGTAGGAAGTGCGGTACCTGTAGTACCGAGCACAGTCCTTGCGCTGTTCACCGATTTACTAAATTCAATGCGAATTTATTTTGTTCTCTGTCGGGCAGATCGACTACCATTTTCTGTTCGTGTGCTGCTGGAGTCGGCAGTGCGCAACTGCGACAATTTTCAAATTACCACCGCCGATGTTCAAAAGATCCTCGACTGGGAAACGAATTACTCGAATCGGGATGGCGTCGAGGTTCCTTTCAAGCCCGCCAGGGTCATTCTCCAGGCAAGTATCGATTGAAAAATACGAATGCGTATGGTGGCCGTTGTTCGGGCCGCGAACACGCCTTGCGACGATAATCATCGAATGCTCCGCTTGCCATTGTAGGACTTCACCGGTGTTCCGGCTGTCGTCGACTTGGCGGCCATGAGAGATGCCGTCAAATCGTTGGGTGGCGATCCGGACAAAATCAATCCAGTCTGCCCCGCCGATTTAGTGATCGACCATTCGGTGCAGGTCGATTTCACGCGAACGTGCGTACCAAAGAATTTTTATTCCATAACATCGCCTACGTGCCGCGCGGCGCGCCTTTTTCGATTTTAAAACGAAAGAACAAAAACAAAAAAAAAAAACAAAAAATAACAAAAAAAAAAAAAAAAAAAAAAAAAACATTGCGTAGGCACTTACCTACGTCTCGGTTTCGGCATCGACTTTTCGCATCGAGAACGTTACCGGGTGCGAATGAGCGCGAATATCGAGTACTGAGTGGTGGGTAGTTACTGACGCTATCGCATCCACTATTGAGCTATAGTCGAACTTCTGGCCGTGTATTCGTCATATTTTCGCCTATGTACTTGGAAAGTGAATTGTGATCATTACGCGTGTTGGTAACTTTTTTTATACGCCTTTATTGCGGTGCAGTCACTAACGCGACGAAATGTGACGGAGTTCTTGTACTAACACCGAGGCGCGCCGATTGTTGTCGTCGGTTATCTCGTATCAAGGTGCTTTTCTCTCTACTCGAGTTACTGCCCATTCTTTCATCCGTTTGTATGACGTCGTGGTGCCACCGTGGCTCTGGCTCTTTCGTCGAGGGCTTTAACTGTGTAGCACTGGATAACTGGCCCTCTAAACGAAGATGATTTCTGGTTAGACATGCCAGCGCTTAGTAGGCAACCAGAGCCTACCTTTTGACGTATTTGACGTTGTCTTTGCGTACGCTATCCTTGTGAATTTAAGGGATGTCTTTATCAGATATATTATAAATTGGTCAACTCCGAGCAAAACGTCGAAAATATGCGCAAGATACTCGATAATTGCCTACTTTTTCGCCTGCATGACTTGACATTGAAAAGAACATTCTTACGTAGCTTTATTAGTCCAGTACTATAATTATAGTCAAGGTCGAGGGTTATCGTGTTTGAATTCCCACGTGTCTGGTTTTTTTTTTTTATACGCTTTTATTCCACTCACTCAATTTGTTGAAGTACACCGGATGACCAACTTCAGCGCTGCTTTCACGTGTTGTGACACACGCACACGTACACTTATATACGTTGTTTTTGTCGGTTGTTTTTTCAATTTTTGTTTGTTTCTGTCGTGGAAAAAAAAGTGAGAAATTTTATTTTCTCTTTCGCCCTTATTTTCTTTTTCAAATTATAAAAGCGTATTTTTTAAAAATTTGTTTTTAACCTAACTTATTTATTTATTTATTTATTTTTTTTATTTTTTGTTTTTCCTGAATGGAAACTTCCTTGCGGATGGTGGTAAACTAAACAAAGCTACATCGATTAACGGTGTTGCAATAGGCTTTTTGTTTCACATAGAATGCACGATTATTTAAAAACTGATTATTCAATTATTTCTAACTGTCGATTTACCATTTTCTGCATCAACTTAGAAACTTAATTTTTTCAACACGCATTTATTTTGAGGTAGAATAGAAAACGTTTCTTCTCCAACAGCCAACAAATAAGATTTTCCTCGTATTATATTTCGTTGATTTCTTTTAAAAAAATTTGGTGATAATAACAATCATAATAATAATAATAATAATGAAAGAATATTCATAAGAGAAAGCAATTGACAGATTATTTGTGTGTTGCGTCACTGCATATGTAAACACATATGAGAGAGCCAAAACTTGGGCCAACACCGGCGATTTTAAAGCCAGTTCAGGCAGTTTATATAGGAGCTCTTTTGCACGCACGCATACACACATATGTAGTAAATAATTATGTCTGTGTATATAGAAAGTGCGTCGCTTCTTATCGAGATAAGGAACAATGGACAGATTCAAGTACCAAATTGTGACATCATCATAATTGTCTGATTAGTCACAGTTTGGTTTTTGTGCATTACTTGTAAGTAATTGCAAGTAATTACGTTTGAATGTTTTTGTGCAATGTTTTAACGTCATTGAGATGAATAATAAGTCGGCTTTTCGGCGGCAACTGTTGTCGAGGAGTTTGAGCCCATAATATGTCATAAGAGTTTTAAGTCCCCACAGCTACTCCCTTACTTTTTGCGCAGCAAAGGTGAAAAGTGCATGCAACTGGGGGGACTTTTTCAGTATGTTAGTACTGCCATTTCTGATCAGCCTCCCAGTTTGCGTGGACACTTCCAACTGTCACCCCGATGCATTTGTAAGACTGCTTTCTTGCATCCATTTGGGAATTGTAGTTGGAGCGACTCTACTCACCCCTGTGTCTCTGTGGTTGGTGTTTCTTTGTTGGAGAGTAGTGATGATAGCGGGGGTAGGGAGTAAAAAGAGTTTTAAACTCTGGTTTTGTTAGCATAGGGGTTTTTGAATTCCCCTGTGCTTTAAAAACCAGAGTAAGAAGAGGTGCTGGAGGAGGAGTTGGGATTTAATCTGTAAAGAGAAACTTTGCCAATTTTATCGCAGCCAATTGGGGTCTCCAGCTTTGGGGTTGTCAAAGTTGAAGCCCCTTTTTCAGGCAATTATGGCAGTGAGATGAGAGGCATTAGTAGAAACAATATCTGTTTTAAGATTTGAGAAACAGGAGGTGCCATTTTCATTAATAGTTCATCTTCGATTCGAGCCAATTCCTTTTTATGATGTAGAAGGCATTTAGTTTTCATTTTCTCAATGACTTCTAGACTATTTTGGTTTTGGTTCAATTAGAGGGATGAAGTATTTCTAGCTAACAACATTGTTAGAGAAAGAGGAGGAATTATTGAGGAAAGGAAAATGTACGTACAAAATTTGCACAATAACACGAGAAAACTAAGACAAAAAATTTAATTTCTATGTTGACAACAGTAGAATAGCGAATGAAGCTTTGTGAGATTTCTAATATCGATCACAGTGTCAGATCGTCGCCTTATCTTTTATTTACATTTTCCACTAGTGGAGGGATAGCATTTTAATTTCTCTCTCTAATGAAACTTGTCCAGATCCAATCTGTTCATTTTTGGCCAATTCATGAAATATACAAGAGTATTTTGTTTATTTCCTCCACGCTATATGCTTAGATGTACGACATAAATAGAGATTTGTTAGCTTTCTACTTCCTAGGGGCCTGCCTCTTTTTCTAAGGCATAATGGGGCTTCAGGGTCATATATTTTTGTTGTGACATTGTCAGAAAATTTGACCGATTTTTTATTTTTTGTTTTTTGTGAATTTTCTGTTAGTGATTTATTTGTTTCACATTTTTCGACTGATTTTTCTTCTAAATTTTGTATTTGTGTATTTTCAGATGAATGTTTTCTTGTATTTTCTGCGTTATCTTTTCTTTCCTTCTGCAAAGTGCTCTTGTCATCATTTACTAAAAAAGCAAGCTTCAATCTGTCAATTGAAATTGTTCATCTTTTGCCTGCTATTAGCTTTGACTATATAGCTTATGGACTGCTAGAACTGATAAGAAATACATAGGGTTAAATGGAAGACCGCTGAAGCCACTGTTAACAGGCGTTCTTTTTACAAAAAATGACCTTTGGTGATAAGTGATAGTGATTCCAAATTTACAATTCTGGCTAGAAAAAAATTAATTTTTATATTTCGTTAATTTAGTAATTAAAATTATATTTGTAGATAATTAATTTTATTATTATTCTACTTTGCCATTGACACATGATAAAATGGCATTATTTGTAAGTTTATAGAATAATTAATGACATAAATATGTAATACTTTACTAGAACTTCATTCCACTGATACTTTAAGTGCATCAAAACTTGACTTAACAGAAGAGATGAGTATATATCCACTATCTAATGGTCTAGAAGCACCTAATGGCAATAGCTTACCGACAGATTTGTTGCAATCTCTTAATGATTTTGAAGAAGCTTGTAATAAATTGGATTTTGTAGGTGTAATTGGTCCATCCTCATAAACTATTATATAGTTAACTGTATAGTATAGTATTAAGATAAGAATAAGGAAATTATTAATATTTTCCTTATTCTACCTGTATATAAGTACGTAATTCTTTGATTAGTTTTCCATCGACAGTAATAACATTTAATCCCATTTGCATTAAAACGTTCTGTATAAAAAAAAAAAAGTAAGAATTACGGAACGAAATAATTAGGTCTAAATATAAAATACACGATATTCTACCTGATACAAATTCAATTTTCACACAAAGTACCTTTTTTGAAAAGTAACGCCTGCAGTGTTTGGCTTCAAGATTTTATCAGTTCTAGCAGTCCATGAGCTATATAGTCAAAGGCTATTAGTATCACAAAGTTTATGTCATTACGTGATACTGTTTATAAGGACTGACATATTGTTTTTCCAGGGCAAATCTTATTTTTTTATCTCGAACAAATACTTGTGATGTATTGGCCAAATATTTGAAGACATAAATCTTGGGCTGGCCATGACGAGCCTCCTGTTTAAGAAAATTATTGGCATCATTTCTTATATTTTGTACCATTATTTTGGGGTTAACTTCTGTTAGTTCCGTGAAGAAGTGCTATGGTAGGCAGAGCTCTTCACCAAATGCTAATTGTGCTGCAGAGTGTCCTGTGTTGGTTTGTAGGGCAGATCATAGAGCAGATCAAAGGCCTAAGAGGATGATGGGAAGTACCTTGACCCATTGCTTAGTATCATGAGCCATAATTGAGGCTTTGAATGCTCTGTGCCATCTTTCTTGCCATTGGCTTGTGGATGGTAAGCTGTGGTGTGATTGTGTTGTACACCAAGCTTCTTAAACAACTCATTGAAGAGTGAGCTCTCTAATTGGCAAACTTTGTCCGTAACTATGGTTTCTGGAATGCCATATCTTGCAGTGCTGTCATCTTATAGAGAGGAATTGCTTCTGGCCATCAAGTTGCCCTATCTGTTATCTTTAACAGGTATCTGTGTCCTTGTGATGGTGAAAATGGGCCAACTAAGTCCATATGTACTGTTTTAAACCACTCCATTTGTTTGGAGGATTTGAGGTGTGACTGAGTGTGCCTTTCTACTTTGGGCTCTTGACAGGTCAGGCAACTGCAAGCCCATTTATTGCAGTCTGATTTTATTTGGGGCCACTGCATTTTGGTCCAGAGTGTGAGAAATTATGTACACTACTGAATGCCCAATTTTCAATATTTTTTTGGTAGAAATGGCATATTCTTACTTTTACTAATGTCACATGTACCGGGAATTTTTTTCTGCCTCAGTTTGAGAGAGGTATCATTGTTTGATAACAATTCTTGTAATTCTGCATCTTTAACCTGTTCTTTAGCTATTTCAGCATAAGGTAATTGGCCAGTGGCTGAGATAGCTTCGATTCTACTTAGGGCATCAGTTGGTGTGTTAAGTTCTCCACTTATATACTGAATGTTCGTAGTCAATTGATCAATGTAGTCTAATTGTCTAGCTTTTCTAGGTGATGCCAATTTTGTTTTTTTTGTGAAAGTATGTTTTAGGGGTTTATGATCTGTGTATACAGTAAAACATCTCTCATCTACTTGATGCCTGAAATGTTTCATTACTGCAAAAATTTTGAGCAATTCCCTATCATATATGCTATAATTTTTTTTGGTTTTTGGCAGCTTTCGAGAGAAGAAAGCTGGTGGTAATTTGTTTTTGTCATTTTCAAACTGGTACAGCATTGCACCAATTGCAAAGTCTGATGCATTGGTACCTATGCATAATGGCAGACTTTTGTCTGGATGAGCCAATAAAGTTGCATTTGCCAGTGTTTTTTTGATTTTCTCAAAGGCCTATTCTGCTTCTTCATTCCAGTCAAGTATAGTTTTATCTTTTTTTTTAGTTGTTTTTATTAGTGCAAACAGCTTACTTTATTCAGCTGCATTTTTCAAACGTCTGTAGAAATTCACTATCCCTAAGAAACACCGAGTTCAGTGACATTTGAGGGTTTTGCGTAATTCAGAATTAGCTCGATTGTGGTTTTTAAGGGGGAAATGCCTTTGGTTGAGACTTTGTAGCGAAGGAAGTCAATTTTAGTTTGTTTGTATAAACTTTTACCTATGTTGATGGTAAGGCCAGCAGCTTGTGTACACTGTATTACAGCTCTTACATTCTTGTCATGCTCCTGCTCATCACTTTCTGCACAAATGCAAATATCATCAAAGTATGCTCATCCAAATGGAAATTCCTTATACAATCCATTGATGAATCTTTGAAAAGTTTGTGGTGAGTTTTGGAGTCCAAAAGGCATTAGAAGGTATTCGAATAATTCAAAGGGCATTATTAGTGCCATTTTTGGAATGTCCTGTTTGGCCATAGGAATTTGGTGGAATGCCCTGTTGATGTCAGTTTTGGAGAACATTGTTTTACCCCGCATAAAGTCCCTAATATTTTGACTGGATAATGGTTGGGAACTGTTTTAGCATTTAAGGCTTCGTAGTTGCCAACAATTTGCCACTCTCCATTTACTTTTTTGGTCATGTGGTAAGGGGAACTCTATGAGCTTTTTGAGGGGTGGCAAATGCCCTCTCCTATTTTACAGTCATAGTATTCTCTTGCTGTTTTGAGTTTATCAGGTAGTAGCCTTCTAACTCTAACATGACAAAGTACAACTTTTTGTCTTTATGTAATGAACTGTGTCATGTTTATAGGTCAGATGCCTGCAAATTGATAGTTGAGTGACTTCAGGATAGTCAAATAGAATCTGTAGGAATTGTTTGTCAATTTTAGTACCAGTAGCTTTTTGCCATTCACACAAAGTTTTGTTTTACTATCTGTGGAATACCTTGTCATGATAGATATTCACACGTAGTAGCTAATCTACACCTTTGCGTGTTCTACTACTTCATACATTTAAGTATGGGAGAGCCAAATCCAAGGTAAACACCGGTAATTTTGTAGTGGGTTTTGTGAGCTTATATACAGGATTTAGCACATGCACACAGATACACATAGGTACATATATGTATGGTATTATGTTGTAGATTACGTCGTTTCCTGTCTCCGTAAGGTGATAAGAAATGACACAGCGAATTTGGTACTGGTCTGTGACATATCACTGAGATCCTTACCAGGTAATTTGTCATGGCCCATATAATGTATCTTACCTGTACACACGTATAGGTATGAACATGCAAACATACGTGCATGTTTGGTTTAATGTCATAGAGATAAAATATGCCAGCCTTTTAGTGGCAACTGTTGTCAAAGGGTACAAGCCCTTACACCTCATACGTGTATTGTCCCCACATTAATCGATCAATTTACCATTTCTGAGGTCAATGATCAGGCTAAAATGTGCAAGAAAATCTGCATCTAGGATCGCATTGGGAATGTCCGCAACTGTGAAAGACCACATCATGTCCGTTCTTAGTCCAATGTCTACTTTGCTAGTCTCAAGTCTGTAAGCTGAAAGGTTTTGACTATTCACAGTACAGAGGTAGTATTTAAGAGGATGTACTGTTTGATTTTTATTTACTGGCTATATACTCAGGTCTGCACCCAAGTTTATTAAGTACCTTCTCCTGTTTGTCCTGTTCTTGAAGAACAGGTGGCATGAGTATTTTTCCAAGTGGTCTTTGGCCACATAAATGGCCCCTTATTCTTGTTTAATGCATCCAATTTTTTATAAGATTTGCCCCAACATTTACAATGGTTGTTGCATTTGGTGGTTTTTACACCAAACCTGTTGTGGAAGAAACAACTTTTTTTGTCCCATTCTCAAAACTGGGTACTGGGAGAATATGTTCCAGAGGAAGTGGAACTCTGACCCTGTTTTTGGTTCTTTTATTTTTAGTTTTTGGATCTTGATTGTCTGTTATCATTGCTGTTTATACTTTTAGAACGTTGTCGTTAGTTGCCATTTTATTTGTTTGAGTTTTGCCTTTTGTTTCTTTTCTAGACTTCAGTTGTCAACTGAGCTATTTGGGCTTGAAGCTGAGCAATTTCCCCAGTCTCTGCAAATACTGCACTCACAGAAAAATTTGACTTTGTGTATCTTAGTGCATTATCTGCACTTCTGGTAAGAAAATCCAAATCTGCGGAAGTATTTGTCATGTTAGATTGCACAGCTGCCAGACATTGTACAACACTTTGTGGTAGTTGTTCACAAAACTGGTTTTCAATTACAGAATGGGCTACTATGTTATCTGCCTTTTTCCCTAATTTAGTCATGCAAAGTGACAATTTGTTGTCCCCAATCATCAGTTATCTGATTTTTTGTCTTCCCAAATACATTTTTGATTTTTGATACAAACCAGGAATATTTGTCCTCTTTTGACAAAGTCCATTCCATAATATCTGGAATGTGGGGAATGATTTATGGTGTCATGCCACCGGAGATATATTAGTATCACTGGTTCTGTTGTATGTTTTCTGTTTTGAACCTACCATCTAGGAGAGTCAATCACAAATTTACCTCATTGGGTAAAAATTCTGCTATATCTATCCTTTGTCTGTAGAAATTAGGATTTTGTCCTGGCTGATTTTGCAAAAATTGAAAAATTTGGGCTAAAAATTGAGGGATCAGCTGTGGCTGTCTACTTCCTCCTGCTGATGTATAAATTGGTGGGTTGGATTTTGGGTTCTCAACTCCTGTTGTTGTAGGAGGTATCTCAGATTTTTATTAACTAAGTTTATTCAGTTTCTTCAGAATTTGATTGCTCACTAGACAAAAACACTGACTCCTGTTTTTATAAGTCAGGTGCTTTTGGGTCTGAACCTTTGCAGATTGTTTGAAAACTCAATGTTTTCACTGCTAATTCTTCTTTGTTTGTAGCAGCTCCCAGATATATGAACTCTGAGTGTTGGATTGTTGTTTCCAATTATGAAAGTTCTTCAGATTGCCTTGTAAAAGTTGGAGGGGTTGGCAGTTGAGGTCAACCTTCTTTCTCCAGGTCTACTGTCTGTTCCTTCCTGGCTGTATTTATTTAGAATGGCGGTATAATTTTCCACTTAAGTAGACTCTACTTTGAAACTGTTAGTGTCTAGTCATGCAAAAAATTATTTGTATTTGCCAAGCAAGCAAGAATCTTGCCAGCAAACTGCGCCAATTTTTGAGAGACTCTCACAATGTAAGAATTATTGTAAATGAAATGTGAAATCACTTCATGAATATCCTTCGAATGGTCATCTGCTCTATTAATCATCAGTAATAACTACTTTAGTTACACAGTTTCTTGTAACCAATAACTGTGAAGGGGCTCAATAGGCGAGTCCACAACTGTTAGTATAATCTGTACTTTTGTAAATTAAAATTTGTTATTGAAGTCATTAAATATTGATAGGAACTTAGTCTAATTGTTTTGAGTTTATCAATCAGTTACAGGAAAAATTGCCAGCACAACGTATCACACAGCAAAATATGGAAGTCCTTTGATGCTGAGGAATGGGTTGAATGAAAAAATGAATGTCAAACTTGATATCAGCACCCCATAATATATCTGCTCAAGTATCACACAACAAAATATGAGAATTTAAAAATTGGCCATCCTATGAAACCCCTGGTGATCGAGGATGGGGTTGAATGAAAAAATAAACATGAAATTTGAAAACAGCACCCCAAAAAATATACTCGCTGATGTATCACCTGTGGGGACTCTTCCGTATGACGTATAGGGGCTCAAACCCCTCAACGACAGTCGCCGCCCCAAAGGGCAGGCAAACAATCGTCCTTGTGACTTTAAATACATAAAATACGTTCGATCGTAATTACCTGTACGTACTTGCAAGTAATGTACGAGTACCGAATCGTGACACAATAAGATGATGTCATGATTTGTACACGAACCAGCCAGCCATCTCTTATCTCGATAGGGGATGATGCAACCTGGCCGCCCTCACCGATGTACGTATTATCTTACATACGTGTGTTTGTGTGCGTGCAAATAAGCCGTATATAAACCACCCAAACCGGCTCTAAAATCGCCAGTGTTCGCCTTGGTTTTGGCTTACCCGTACTTATGTACGAAGTGGTTGAACACGCTTAAATTCTGTTGAATTTCCTTCTGGTGAGAATATCTCTCACGACAAGGTATTCTACATCACCAAATAAATTACAAAATGAGAATAGATAATAATCCAATATCCCATTTTGTTATCAGTGATATTGATCTCCAAACCACCCATTTTCTATTTTTTTATTATAATGAGGGCTTCGCTGTCCAAAAACATTATTTTTCTTTTTTTTTGTATTGAAAAAAAAAAAAAAAAATATGTAAGTGTTCCACTGTTTTTTAGTCAACTGACGTCTCAAATATTTTTCACCGGTATTTGCTCCACATTGCAGTCTGCGGAGTTTGAATTTTTTTAGCTGGTAATGATTTGTCATTTCAAGGTCACAAGTTTACTACCGAAAGTAAGGAATTTTCTCTTCAAAAAAACAACCATTAAAACGTAAGAGTCGAGTAAACCGAAGAAGAATTATGGAAAAAGGAATCAACTAGAAAAAAAAGAGAAATTGCGGAAACAGAGAGAGAGAAATTTTATTTTATTTTTCTCTTTTTCATTTTTGTATTACGGATGAAATGTTAGGTAAAATGGACAAAAACATCGTTCGAGGAGAGAACGACATAGTGTTGGTTGGTGATGGTAAATGCCCGAGCATTTGATATTGGCTCAAGCATGCGCAGAATGCTACAGCATTTTTAATATTTCCTCTTGAAACAAGATGTAATCAGTTGGAAACTTGCCAGTTACATTAATTTTACACTTCGTTAGTCCGGATGTTTCACGAGTTGTTAAGTGAAAATAAAACTTGAAACACTGTGGATGCTCATTGGGTGATGTACTCACTCGAGAACAAAATGTAGTACAAGGAACCGCCGTTTGAGTGAGCTCGATTTCAGACCATTTTTTTAATAGAAGTTTATTTTGAAAATTGATTATTTGTAAACTTATTATTCATTTGTTTAGGCCAGAAACCAGAACTATTAAAAGTGCTCGTAAGCTCTCGAGAATTTGCTCTTAAATGTCAAGCATTTATTTTTCAAGCATTTGCTGAGCAAATGCTCGTTGCCGTCACTTTAGTCTTTTTTTTTATTTAACTAAAATCAGTCAATATTGTTCGGATATGGGCTACCTACGCATTTTGCTTTTATTATTGACACGGAGATATAGATTTATCCTTTTTCAGCTTGGAGATTCCTGGGAGATTGGTACTGCTTATTTCTTTCTTAAATTTGAGAGATAGAACATTTTCCTGCGAAAATGGACTTGCGGAATAACACGCAAAATATTAATTTCTCCGAGATATGGCCAATACTAACGGACGTGCATTTCAAAAGAATGCGACCGAATCGCTAATAATCCAACTTTACTGTTCTTTGAAATACGCCCCTTACTAATTAGGGAGAAAAATTTTTATGTTTAGCTGACCGCCTCCTTCGCTGTTTGTGTCGCAGCTCACGAATAACCTGTAGGGTTGGCCATACGTGAATTAGATCGTCGTGTAGGCTGCCTGTTGCGCAGAGGTGTAGGGGTTGAAAGTTATCGAAATTTCAACTTGATCGAAGGTTTCGTCTGCTGCGTGCTGCGTGCTGCGTGCTGCGTGCTGCGTGGCAATCTGTGGCATTGCGCGTGCGCGTGCGCGTGCGCGTTAAATTTTCGGTAAAACACGGCCGATATTTCGATTTAATGCGAATTTTTGTCCGTCGACAGGTCCGATGCTCAGCAAAAGAACGAGGAGGTAGAGTTCGAAAGAAACAAGGAACGGTTCACATTTTTGAAGGTAAATGCCTACGCGCTGCTAACCGGCCGACGATAAATTCGTATATTGTTGTGTCGGATCGCCGGTCGTTTGTCGGAAATCGACGCGACTCTTGATTGGCGCTTCGTTCATACGGTGCGATCGCTTTCTCGATTGCAGTGGGGCGCCAAAGCGCTGCGAAATATGCTGATCGTTCCACCCGGCTCCGGCATCGTGCACCAAGTGAACTTGGAATATCTGGCCCGAGTGGTTTTCTCCGACACGCACCTGCTGTATCCGGACTCGCTGGTCGGAACCGATTCGCACACGACCATGATCAACGGATTAGGTGTTCTGGGATGGGGTGTCGGAGGTGAGTATCGAGGGTCGACCGTCGCGTTCGACTCCTCCCCGCCGCCCACCCAAAATAATGTACAGCCGTTCGGCGTGTACCGCAGTTATGTACGTAGACCAGACAAAAGTTGACGCACTCCGCTAAGAACGCGTCCCAAAAGGCGTTTTTGAAAATGTATTCCGCTAGGTCAGCGCTAGTGTTGTTCGCCCTTCATTTCCCTTCGCGGTTCACCCCCGCCCCCGCCTCCGCCTCCACCTCCACCTCCACCTCCGCCCGACACTTGGAACGACTAACGACACTTGCGCCCACTCAGTGGGATAATTTGTCCCGTCCACAAAACGACGACCATTTTATTACTTACGTATTATTGGCTTTATGGGAGTGCATCGACTTGTCTAGGTGTGTGTGTGTGTGTGTGTGTGTGTGTATAACCGTTGTAGGTGTACCTTCCTCGCGTCCTTTAAAAGTCGTTACCTACCTTAGTGCTTACGAAATCTGTCGCTCGTCGAAACCACCCAGTCGTCTCATTCCTTTCCTTTCCTTTCCTTTCCTTTTTTTTTCCCTCATCCATTCAACGTTTTAACCGCTGTGAACTGTTGTCAGATGTCTGCTCCATAAATAGGTACTCGCGTATCATTGCGCCTGGTGCTGCCAGTATTGTTTTTCCTCCCTCTTATTTGCCATTCTTTCGTAGAATATATTACAATTCGAGTCGAGAATTTCTCCCAAGTTAATCTCGTGGATAGGTAGCCGCCAACGGACTCGAGCGGTGCGGCCATTCGATGAAACCTCGGACAAAAGTCCGAACTGGCGTTATTAAAAAGTGCCGTATCCTACCAACAGGGAATCAAGTCCGTAGGTACTCGAGTAGTGATCCGTGATGGGCGATCAATCGATAACTGCCCGATTATTCGATTATTTCAAGTAATCGATTTGTTGGAATAATCGATGCGTCGACTAATCAAGAGCAACTAAGTAATCGAAATCGAAACTCGTGTATCAGTCTTGAATTTTAACACGAATTGATAACTGATGTTGATTTTAGTTTTTCATATTTCTTCGAAAGTTGGAATGTGTTTTATATATTTTATCAAAATAATATCAAATCTCCGAATCAAATCGATTTATTAATCAGAAATAAAATGAAAAATAACGATAATCGAAAATAATTTCTGATTCTTAGCCAAGCCTGAATGGTGATCGGTTAAATTAATTTGACTAAAAATCGATTGCCAAAAAATTGGTAGGTTTACTAGTCGATTAATGCGCATCTTACTGGTAACGGTACGAGTCAAAAAACATGATTTTTTAGTTTTAGTTCTGGGAAGTGCTCTCCCGCAGATGGCTGTGACAGTTCCTGCTGGCCAATTATTTTTTCATACGTATCATTTTATTAACATTTAAAAATAAAAAAATGGATTAATGCCTCTACGGCTCCAGCCTTCAGGTGTTGAGATACCTTTGACTATATACATACTGGACTGCTAATACTGATAAAAAGCTGTGTTCAAAACAAACAGGCGTATCCCCGTTCAAAATGTGTTAGTTCATTATCAAATTTATTAATACTTATTGTCTTTTCCTTTGACTAGGTCTCTTCTTACCACAATTGTTGATTTTAATTACGAATTAAATCGGTAATTTTGTAGTTTTATAAAACTCGGAAGTTCAAAAATTTCAGTTAAATCAATTTAAAATTTGATTTATCGATGCGTAAAAATAATCTGTTTTGTTGCTGTATGACGAATGTTTTTATGTACTTGCGAAATATTCTTACGAATATGTCTAATTCTAATTTTTACATAGAAATTTGTAATTAATTCGGTTAAATGCGGATCAGGTAGCTCTATGTTTTTAAACGGCAAACCAGTAAGTCTGACTCAACTTCACCAGTTGTTCATTAGACTCTTGTGTTATTCTTGTCAGTATTAACAGTCCGGTATGTATACATAGTCAAAGTGAGATACCGTAGTCTGTACAGAATCAAAGTCTTTAAAATCCCTACCGGTTAGCCAAGTTCTCTGGCGCAATTGGCAAACAGGAACCACTGACGGGATCGGTTCCACGAGGATTATATGTATTAGTATATACGGGTATGAATAGATATAAAATATTCGCGTGTCTCGCAGGTTGTATTTTTGTTTACATCGAACTTGGCTGACCTGTAGAGATTTCAGAGACTGGTCCAGAATAAGAACGACGTGACGTCGCAAACGCATACACATTTAACCTCACTATATCTTCTATATCTGTATCTATGTATACTCTGTACTACTAAATAAAGAGAAAAATTCGGAATATTGCATGTGAAGGGTAATCTCAGAATCTGCGAGACGATTGCGTTGATGAATTTTTGTAGATGCATTCTTCATGATCCTTGGAAGGTTCTAGGCTAGGCTTTATTATTTTGTCGCTTCGGAAAACTTGTTTGTAAAGGAAAATCAATGAAGGCCGGATTAACAGTGGCGGCGTGTATATGAAGCGAACAGAGGAAAAATACTATGAAAACTTATTAGTGCTTCATTTAGTGGCCTGTTTCTGATTATTAAATCTACACCATCGGACTTTGATTCTCATTTTGTTTTCATCATTTAACCCGTTCCTCAACTCTCGTGGGGCCCAAAAAGGGGAGAATTTTATGGAAGTGAAACTTCCCTACGTACGGTAGTAATATAAGAAACGCATCACCGTGATTGCGAGAGCTTGGCTCATTCAACTCTAACTGATACATCGAATGAAAATCAGATAGTAGTTTCACTTCAACCGTGTGTACCTTCACACGCTATTTTACTTTTTTATAGATTTCACCGCGTAATATGTCGTTGGGCATATTTTATGAGGTGTTAACTTCAAATTCGATGTAAATTTTATTATTAGACCCTATTTTCAACCTTCATTGGGCACAAAAAAGGGAGAGTTTTCTGTTTTCATATTTTACTGCGTAATATATCACCCGACATGTTTTTTTAGGCGCTGAATTCAAATTTGATGTTAACGTTCTCATTAGACTCGGTGTTCGACCCTCGTTGGGCCCAAAAATGATAGAATTTTTTATTTTCAGATTCTATCGCGTAATACATCATCAAACATGTTTTTTGAGGTGCTCGATTCAAATATAATGTTAATTTCATCGTTACACTCATTCTCAGACCCTTGTTGGGCTCAAGAAAGGGAATTTTTGATTTTTGTATTATATTGTGTGATATATCATCTAACATGTTCTTTGAGGCATTGAATGCGAATTTGATGTTAATTGCATCATTAGACCAATTTTTTGACTCTCATTGGGCCAAAAACTGGAGAATTTTATATTTTCAGATTTTGTTGTGTTATATGACAGTGAACACTTGGCTCAGAGTTAAGCTCGAAGGTCCTCAGCATCGGTAAAGCAAAGCTGACACTATGGGTAGCTAGTATCATAGAAAGCATGAAAAATTGTTGCAAAAGTTTTTGAAGCAGTTCATACTTAAATTGTGTAAATCTTTACCTTTTCCTTTCCACTTGTCCATCAGCTTATATGACATCACGCTGCTCTTATTTGGAATAGACTGAGGAGACCAGAATCAAAAACAGATTTACGTGTCTGCCATTATGCGATCATTCGGATGGGATTTACTCAGTGACCTTGGTAGTGAAAAAGAGCTCGACAGAGTCTCAATTTACAGACAATTAAGGTCGTATAATGGCGGACAAGTACACCTGTTTTTGATTTCAGTCTCCTTAGAACAGACTATAGGAGTGTGATCGTTTACCGGGGGAAACCTTCGGATGACATCACGGGTGTATCTTATGAGAGTAAAAGTATTGCCAGTATTATGGAATCCAGTTAAGTACACAAAACTGGTTTCCCTGGGAGTAACTTGTTATCAGTGAAATTCATTTTTAGACTTTTTGCACAGAGTAAAAGCAAACTTTATTACAATTGCAAAGTTTGTTATTAATTTTCTTCAGCCAGTTCGGTTTTATTTTTCAAGTGTGAAAATAAAATTTATTCCTCTATTATTGTACGAAGTGCTAATATGAGATTTGTTTCGTTTATGATAATTGATAACGAATGAATAGCGAATTAACGATTAATAATTATTATTAATTGATTATCATCAATTGATCGACGAATTATTATTTCTGTATTCTTTCTTTAATTGGATGGGATGTGTGAATTGTCAAAACGTGTTTTATGAAATTATCGTTACAGATTGATATTTGGCCGCATCGATATGAAATTCAACTGAGCAAAAACCATGTTGCAATATCGTGTAACGATGTAGCTTGTTTGTGTACTTAATGAGCATCTTCACACATGCTGTGATAAAATAACGAACCTGTCGCTGGATTTTGGATTGCCCTATAGGCAGCGTTGAAATTTTTATTTGTAATTTTCTTCACCATACGATAGATTTTTTCTACGTATTAAATTAATTACAGAAGAAATAGTGGGAAATAAAATGAGATCTAAAACAACTTAGTGTGATCAGCAAGCCCATAATTATGAGGAAAATCCTGCTTGTTGGCTTTTGCTGAAGAAACGTTTTCAGTTCTACCTTACAATTAACGAGTGTTGAAAAAATTAAGTTCGCAAGTTGGTGTAAAAAACGGTAAAATTGATTACTTGAAATAATCGATTGATCAAACAATTTTCAATTGGTCGCACGTCACTATGTGAACCAAAACTCCTATTGCAACATGGTTTATCGATGAAGCTTGTTTTTTATGGGTAAACATCCTAGCTGTCGGTGTAGGGACTATACCAGACTTACGAGAGTATCCTGTGTCAGATTGTAAGATTTGTCTATGTGTCTTTATGTGTGTGCGCGGGTGCATGTGTGTCTTGTCAATTGAAGTTGAACGCAACCTTACAGTTTTGAACCAAATCCCTCATATTTCATTCGACGATTACTAAGTTTTTATTTAAGCTAGATAGCTGGCCTCGGTATTGATCGAAAGAAGAGAAAATTTTTATCTCTGTTTTTTGTAGGTCAAATGAAACCAGATGAAAAAATAACGAGAGAGAGAGAGAGAGAGAGGGAGAGAGAGAGATAGATAGATACAATAATGTCTGCCTCATCAACCAGTAGTTGCCGAAAAAAGAGACAAGTGTTTTCCAATTCTCTGTTACTCATTTTGGTTTGTTTCAAGAAGTTTTTCGTCCGCCGTTTTCAATTTTCACAAATGGTAAAAATTCGTAACTTTTTCCCTAGGCGTTCTACGAGCTTTCACGGTTTTTATAAACCTTCCTCGGAGTAGATAATGTTTTATGGAAAATCTCGTGCAAGTCTGTCCGGCTATTGTGGAGTTGTTGTTTCCAACGGTTTTTACCCCGCTGTATTTCGTAATAGGTGGATAATAGATTATGTAGTTAATAAGAAGGGATGTAGATGTACCGTGTGCACCTATACGTACTCGTAACCATTTTCGTAGTAGGTATATACACGCATATAATATGTATAACGCTCTTCGGGCGAGTAATTCGCAAATGTTAACTGGACTTGAGAACTACGACGTCAACAGAGTTAGAGTTGCACATACGTATATGACTGTGTTACTGGTAGGTAGGTACGTGTTTATGTATACCTACGTACGATATAATTAATAATGAAGAAAACGTGAGAATTACTCGGGTATTGTTCGTGCAGTCGGCCTCTACGGTTTCCTTCCCTCCGTAATGCCCACAAACTGTAGCCTGGGGAAACGTTGGTGGAACAAGGGGCGAGAAAATGTGGGAAACAAATTAATACTGTTTTGTGGGGAATTACAAGAATGGATAAATCTCGCAGTTGATGAGAGGAGCAACTGGACTCGGTATTTTCTCTGTTGTTCCTTATCAATCATCCTATGAAATCGTTCGATTTCGGCTTTAAAGATGTTTCCCTTTAAAATACGAAAAATACAACCGATATGAGTCAGAATACAATAGATGATCGCCTATCGTGGATGATTAAACGACTGTTGGAAGCGTTGGAACTGATTAATAAGTACGTGGAGCCAAGAATAATAAAAAGTAGCCAACATTTGTCGGTTACTTTACACTATTCCGAAGTTTATAAGTTTTCAATTATTTGAACTTGCCGTGGCACGGATGAGTACGAATAGAACTTACCAACTGCATAATAGTGCAAAGTAATTTTTAAACAATTTTTCGTATTTTAGAGGCAAACGTAGTCAGGTACATCTTTAAATCCGAAATCAAAGGAACTGCCAATAATGGTAGGTAGCACTTAATGAACCAGTTTCATAATATGGAAAAAAATAAATAAAAGAAAAATAGAAACGAAATGGACGAGAAAAAGAAAATCACATCGAGTAATATCGTTGAACATTTTGGCCCATAATTGTAGCAATTCCCGCATATCAATTATTTTTCAAGAAATCTTCACTCGTCTTACAAGACGTATTTTCTCGTATTTTAAGGGAAACATCTTCAAATGCTGAATCAAACGAACTCGTACGATAACTGATTAAAGAAACCACCGTAAAAATGCTAAGTCGAGTTGCTCCCCCTATCAGCTGCCAGATTTATCCGTTGATGGGAATCACACGCCCGTAACATTCTAATTTCTCCGATTCCAGTTCATCCGGCTATTAATTAATTAATTTATTCTTTTACATTTCCTCTTTATTTTGTATGCGAGTAAATGGAGGATTTGCGTTGCGTAGGTATCGAAGCGGAAGCTGTAATGCTCGGCCAAAGTATCAGCATGTTGTTACCGGAGGTAATCGGCTACAAAATTGAGGGCTCGTTGAACCAGTACGCCACCTCGACAGATCTAGTGCTCACCATTACGAAAGTTGGTATCCCATCCCTGCCGTACATTCTTAATTTGTGTTCCTACCTACCTACCTACCTACCTACTTAGTGCCTACCTACGCTACGTAGGCTACGTGTATATCGACGATTAGCGTTTTATTACGTACGCGTGCGCGGCTCCTAAGGTACCTAGTCGGTTCGTACGACGCGATTGACGCGTACCTAGCGCAGCCGTCGGTAGACACTAGGTGTGCCCTCAACCTGCCACCCGCTACCCGCTACCCGCTACCCGCTACCCGCTACCTAACCTATCCGACTATCCGAGTACGTGTAATTATTCGTATGTTTGCTACCTTGTAACGCGTATTGTTGGCGCGCAGCATTTGCGGCAAGTGGGCGTGGTGGGAAAGTTCGTCGAGTTCTTCGGCAGCGGCGTGTCGGCGCTGTCGATCGCCGACCGCGCCACCATCAGCAACATGTGCCCCGAGTACGGCGCCACCGTCGGTTTCTTCCCGGTCGACCAGAACTCGCTGACCTACCTCAGACAGACGAGTGAGTAACCGACAGAATGAGGCGGCGCACTTGCGACCGACTCGCCGGCGCACAGTCCACCCGGCCACGTGGCCGAGGTGAGTACCGGTAGCGGCTATCGAAATCAACCTTTTGTGTGGTTCGCGCCGCAGATCGTGGCGAAGACAAACTGGCCGTCGTCGGCGAATACCTGCGCGCCTCCGGTATGCTGCGCGACTACAGCCAACCCTCGCAGGATCCCGTTTTCAGCCAGGTCGTAACCCTGGACCTGGCCACCGTCGTCTCCTCCGTCAGCGGACCGAAACGGCCGCACGATCGCGTCCAGGTGTCCGACATGAAAGCCGACTTCTACCGCTGCCTCACCAGCAAGGTACAGGCTCTCGTGTCTTACTTTATTTTTTTTTCGTCTTCGCTTTCGCTTTCGTTTTCGTTTTCGTTTTTATTTTTCGCCGACGAATCGTCGTCTTTTGCACTTTTGCACCCAAAGCGGCGCTCCCCAGTCGTGTTGTCCGCGTCCCATTCTTGCGCACCTTAAGCATCTTTCGTTTTACCCATCCGCGGTAAAATGCGCCGCCCAAAACTATCGCCGGCTAACGATGCGTGTAGCGTCCACCTCGACGACCGCCGTGGCTCCGAATTTATTATCGACCCGCGTCGCTATTCGGTGGCCTATCGCCCGGAATACTTCGTAGGTACTCACTTTGTCGAGTCCGTCGTCGTCGTCGTCGTCGTCGTCGTCGTCGTAGTCTTGGGCGGCCGAAAGGGCAGCCAAGAAAACCGGCCGTTTCAAAGCGGAAACGACGGCCGTAGGTGAAACGATGGCGTTTTCTACGGAAATTAAGATGGCCGGTCGTGGATGTCGAGTAGCGATGAAAATTCGCCGGTAGACCGAGCAAAACGTGCGTCCTAATGTTGCGTATTGGGTTACAGATGGAACGCAACTCGAATATCCGCGGGCAGCTTTTTTTAGTTTCGAAACTACAAATTTTTTATCATCTTCGTTCCGTCCGTGCTTTCCGTACGGTCACCGGGCGACTATAAAATACGAGAATACCAAATCCGCCAATTTTCGTTCCTACGCTAATTTGAACAAAAATATTGGATACACCTACTCGTACCTTGTTCGCTAGTGCGAGCGAGCTCCGTAAATTAATATTCAAATTTTTGATTTTGCCGTGATTTATGGCAGAAAAATTCGTAGAAAAGGCAACCCGGTATTCGACTTTCCTATTCCGATGGAGCGAATGACAAATTTGTATTTATAAAATACGCTAAAAATAGCAAAAATTCTAGCGTAGCACGAGCCTCACTGGAAAAAGTACGTCTTCGAGAAAAAATAATTACGAACCTCGATGGTCGCATTAATTTTATTATTGTCTTTTTCAAGTTCAAACGAGTAAATCGCATGTTACGACTGTACGAAATTTGTTAGCTGCTGACGAAGTATAAGACAATGTGAAATTTAAATACGTTATTTTTTTAAATCAAATTTTAATTAAGATCATAAATTACGGTAAATAATCGTAGGCCTATATATAATTTTAAATAAAATCGAAGAAACGCGATAAATTTTAGAAATAAAAAAAACAACAACGTAAACGTGTGGATAATTTTTGTAAAAAGAAAAGTTGATGCAAATTGGGAAAAAATGCTTTAACGGAAGTTCCGTCCAGTCGATCCCCGCCAAAATTGGTAGCACGCTACAGTAAATTAGAATAAATATTTGTCTCAAATTTCGTACACGTTGTTCGAAAATTCCGCATCTTAGATCAACATAAAAACAAAAATGGCAGTACGGGAAGTACCGTTCGGCGGATCCGCGCCAAAATCAATACGATATTAAAACGCTTTATTTTCAACAAAAAGTATTTATTATAATAAAAGCGATCGCAACGTACGCCACCAGTTTTCGAGTAGATGGACGCGACGGTATTTCCGTAAAGTCCGTAAAATTACACCATCGTTTACCATACTTTATCACCTTAATTAATTTTTCATTTCGACAAACGATGTTTTTATTAAATTTCACGTTGTCTACTTCCGTACCATCATAACGTATCTTTAGCGCGTATAAACTTACAGACGATAATTAATGTGACCGTCGAAATTCGTAATTCTTTTTTCTCGATAGCCTACTCGTTGTATGGAGGTTTGCTGCGCTAGAGTTTCGCAATCAGAAATTATACCGTAGAGAACAAGGAGACTCGTCGTAAGCCATAAAAACAGAAAAAGAACAAAATGGCGGATTTGTCATGCCTGTGTTCTATAGTTGTCGTACGGTCACTCGCCAAAACTATTTTTTGTTTCTTTGTTCATTCTGTTTCATCGGACGAAAAATAAGGGACGACGAACTTTTGGCCGTCAGTCGTCATTCGTCCGGCTTGTTTTTCGTTTGGATGGGCCAAAATTTGAGGCAGATCGTCGATAATGTGGCGTTGCGAGGTGTGCAAACCAGTCGTGTCCTGCGAAATACAAAAAATAAAATAAAATAAAAATTGGAGAGAAAAAAAAAATACGAAAAACAGACTGCCCTCTTTTCGGTGCTTACGCTCGAATTGTTTAGTTCCGAGTATCTGAAACGAGTTAAAACTGGTAGGCGCGTACGTACTTGGCTCGTTGATATTTTCATATTTTTCTTACCCTCCGTTTCGATGAATTGCAAAAGTTTTGAAACCGAATGATAAATTCGAACGATTTGAAACGAAAAAACGCCCAACGCAGCCGCTGTTCCGTTAGAAAAAGTAGCTTTTCGAAAAATATAAAATTGGGTTGCGGCTAAAAAGTTATTAATAGATCGTAATTCGTATTTGTTTCGAATTAACGTTCTTATCGGTGTGCAAAATTGAGCGTTTCGTAGGCGAAATAAAGAATTTATATCGCGTTCTAATAAGATGGTTGCGAATTTGTTTTTCAAATTTCGTAGCTATTGGTCGAAAATCAGAAATTTTATTGTCAAAACAAAAACGAAATTAGCCGCACCCGAAGTGCCGTACGGCCGATGCGCAACAATATGAATGAGTCGGGTCCTTGGCTTCGTAGGTACTAATGTTCGTTCCAAACTTCACGACTATAATCGGATAAAAATTGCGACCAGTACCGCGGTCCCAAGAAATTCGCCCGCGTACCCGAATTTGAGTTATTAGCGGCAAAGTGTTGCTCGACTTTCGATGCGAAAAATGCAGCTACTCGCGGCCGCAGGTGGTTCCACGACGCCAACGTTAATAAGCGGGTATAATAAGTGGTTTTTCAACAGAAAATCTACTTGAAAAGGAAGGTGGCCGCGCAGAGGGCGTCCGCGTCCAGAGAACGCCTCTGTGCGCGTTGTGCGACTGCGTTGAAACGGCTGGCTTCCGGTAAATGCGCGGCTGCGTATTTATCGGCCGTTCGGCTGGTTAGCGTGCGGCCGCCTTTTAATCGCGCTCGCGTGTTTCGCAGGTCGGCTTCAAAGGGTTCGCCATCGCCGAATCGAAGCTGCAAAATTGTGGACGGTTCGCGTTCGAGGGCAACGAGTACACGCTGCGCCACGGATCCGTCGTGATCGCGGCCATCACGTCGTGCACCAACACCAGCAACCCGAGCGTGATGCTGGGAGCAGGTACGCTATCCCGCGACGTCGTCGTCGTCGTCGTCGTCGTCGTCGTCCAGTCCTCGTGTCCGACGGCCGAACGTAGCGCGGTACACGATATTACAAGTATACGTAGCTGGCCTGCGGCCTCACGGTCCTGCACCCGCATTATGGGACATTTTCGTCCGACGAGTCGGATTCGACGGCCTGGCGCCATCGTACGTCCTGCGCTCGTCGCTCGTCGCTCGTCGCTCGTCGCTCGTCGCTCCTCGTTGATCGCGACTGCGTGTACGCGACGCGACCTCTCACCTCACCTCACCTCACCTCACCTCTGCCACCGAGCCTCTTCGCTGCCGGCTGCGCGCATCGAGGCGTGCCAACGAGTGAACCGCCGTTTTGTGTTGCTCTTGGTACCGCGTGTAGCTCGCGTGCCGGTAAACGACGAATCGATGCTAAGCCGTGCGAACGGAGAGCGGCTAACGCAAAATGGCCGTTCCCGTTCGTGTGACGCGTCGCCCTCGTGCGCGCACCCCGCTGGTGAAGAGGCCTATACTTTTACTGTCGTTACCGCGCGCCCCGTAGCCGCCGGTGATTGTGTCGAGTGAAGCCTACAGCCTGTGCCTGTGTTTGCGTAGGACTGTTGGCCAAGAAGGCGGTCGAGGCCGGGCTCGGCGTGGCGCCGTACATCAAAACCAGTTTGTCTCCCGGCTCCGGAGTCGTCACCTACTATCTGGGAAATTCGGGCGTGCTCGAGTATTTGGCCAGGTTGGGTTTCGACGTCGTCGGTTACGGATGTATGACGTGCATCGGCAATTCCGGACCGCTACCCGACCCGATCGTCGAAGCCATCGAGAAGGTAAGCCGAGTACAGCCACGTGGCCACGTAGCCTGCCTGTCGCACCTCTCGCCACACAGGCTGCGCCAATTCGTTGTCCGTGTCGCCCGCTTTCCCGGCGACGACGGCCAGTCGGCGACGCACATTTTCCTTCCTCTTCCTTCGATTCCTTTCTTTCTTTCTTTCTTTCTTTCTTCTTTCTTTCTTTCTTTCTTTCTTTTTTGCGCAGTCGTCGTCGTCGTCGTCGTCGTCGTCGTCGTCGTCGTCGTCGTCGTCGTCGTGTTAGTACGTTGACTCGTTTGCTTTCAGAATGAGTTGGTTTGCTGCGGCGTGCTGTCGGGAAATCGCAATTTCGAAGGACGCATCCACCCCAACACCCGGGCCAATTACCTCGCATCGCCGTTGTTGGTCATCGCCTACGCGTTAGCCGGACGCGTCGACATCGACTTCGATAACGAACCAATAGGTAGGCCATCGGCGGAGCTGCTGTGTCCAGCTTCGGGCCGTCGTCTTCTCGTTCCGCTTCGTCGTATTAAAAAAAGAATATAAGTCGTCGCGAGTGCCGCACATTCGATAATCTGAAACCGATGGGAGCTTTGGGGGTAAAATTGCGTCGACGAGTAGGAGGTTCGTAGCGTTTGACAAAATACCCGGTTCGAGGTCGTACGTCCAAATGTGACGAATAAAGGCGCTCGTCGCATTCGACGTTTTCTCACCGAGCTAATACTCGCCTCTTCGGCAAAAATTAGTGCAACTGGGTACCTACGACTCGTATGTAAGAAAATGTTCCGCGAGAGTTGACATCGGTGTCATCTACGATACATACGGGTACTGCAAATTGGCACGACGATACTCGTGAAAATAAACTCGGTGAGTCGAGTGGAGATAATTATTTTAGCAAAAATTTTAGAAACGTCTCGATATCTTCGTTTAAATTAGTAGGTAGGTAGTTTGGAAAGTTAATTCCGAACACACACGCGGAAAAAAAAAGAAGAGAATGAACGACATCGAGTTGATGGGTTTCGATTTAACTGTTAAAAGACGAAGGAAAAAAAACAAGTAAATTTATTGCTCGATGGGAAGAAACGTGAAAAATGGCGGACAAGTGGTGCCAGCGTGTACAAAAATTTGCAACTTTCTGTAAACAGTGTCGATTTTCACTTACGAGAATGTCTTATCGATTATTAAATTTCATAAATTTCGTGTGCCCCAACAACTTACCGATGCCTAGTTTTGTTTTGTTTTGTTTTGTTTTTTGTTTTTTTTTCCCTCCAAAAACGTGGGTACATTTGCGCGAACGTTAATTTCCCGTTTCAGGAACGAACGCCGATGGCAGAAAGGTATTCTTAAAAGAAATCTGGCCAACGCGCGATGAAATCCAGAACGTCGAAAAGAAACACGTGCTTCCGGCCATGTTCCGTGACGTTTATTCGCGCATCGAAAAAGGATCTGCGAGTTGGCAGAACATAGCCACCTCGCCGACCCAGCTGTACGACTGGGATTCCAATTCGACCTACATAAAATGTCCGCCGTTCTTCCAAGGCATGACCAAAGTAAGTCCGGCCCTCGGCCGGTACCGGGCCGCGCGAATCGGACCGAGCAATTCGTTGAGGTGCGCCTTAATTTTTGCAGGAGTTACCAGGTTTGAAGCCGGTGAAAGGTGGCCGAGTTTTGCTTCTGCTCGGCGACTCCGTGACCACCGATCATATTAGCCCGGCCGGCACCATCGCCAGGAACAGCCCCGCTGCCCGATATTTAGCCAGTCGCGGGTACGTACATGTGGTCGCGTCCGCAGCGTAACGCGCTGCGAGTAGATGGCCGGACGCCCGACTATTTGTAGGTGCGAGTGAGGCCGACCGACCGACCCACCGACCCACCGACCGCCGAACCACGTGTTACGCGGATTACGAATACGTGCGCCGCAGCCGTGTATTACGAACGTTGGTTAGATTTGATGACCCGATCGCCCTAACGAATTCGTTAACTCGTCGTTGAGGTTCGTTAAACGGTGAACCTCGGCGAAAACTCGACCAATGGTCGACGGATAATATAACGGTGTGCGTTGGCCAACGTTCGTTAGGTAGTCGTCCGAACAACGGTCGCAACGAAAATGACGTGCCTCCGTTCTCGATAGATGACAAATTAACAAAACGACGAATTTCTCATTAATTTGCTGGTTTTTTTTTTTTTTTTTTTGTATCGCCGATTTGTGAAAAAGTAATGGCGATAAAAAAATCAATTTTGTTAGTGAACTCGAGCAAATTTTCTCCTCTTTTCATTTGTACAAACGTGCGCTTCGTTGCTTAAATAGTAGCCGAGAAAGTGTCAAGCGAGGGAAGAGCAATTTTTTTCAAAATTAAAATGTTGCGAACGTTGCAAAAAAACGTATATAAATATACAAGAATTGGGATTGAATTTTATTATATATATAAAAGCCGGCTTGTGATTTTTTTAATGCTTTAGGCAAGCAAAAATCGAACAATTTCGAATTTTCGTCGCATTTTAGCGAAAGTATAGTTTATTTGGTGCAGTAGGTACCTACACTACGTTCCATCATCTTTACATCGGAGCCATTTTCAGAATTTAGCGGCTACACGTAGTAAAAATATAGGTACCAATAATTTTAAATCGTATTAAGTAATAGGTATTGTATTATTTTAGCGGAAACCAAAATCCATCGACTCGATTCAAATTTCCCGTTATCTGCCCTATTGTATACCGTAAACCGAGTTTGTTTTTGGATTTGAAAGGAAATATCTCCATCGACAAATTTATGGTAGAACCACGAATCTGCGAATTTATTAGCAGCTTTTCTCTCGAGAACCGAACGTACGATTTCAGCCAAATTTTCTCAGAATCCTCCTTCTAACGTATTTATGTACGCCTACGCCTCAACAGAATTGTCCCTCGATCGTACGTTCGGTTTTTGAGAAATCAACAAAATTCTGTACCGATTGTGTAACGCGAAAATGTTGATAAAGCTGATAAGCCGATATTTTGACGTAGGTATGCGCAAAATTCTGACGAAAATTGGTAAACATTTTGGTAATCTTAGCCAACGTTCATAATAGGGCCCCTAGTAGGTATCTATCCAGTATCTATCCAGTATCTACCGGTAGGGCCGTTTCCCAGTGACGCGACCCCGCTTTTTAATATCGGTATTCGTTTGGCACGTTCGCAGTGGGGGAATTAAGAGTGTGTAAAATTGACGATTTTCGACGACGCCAAATTTTGGGAAACACGCGGCTGTGCTTGCGAAGTGCGAACAAAGTTTGCGCTCAAGTCGGACGTGTGAGAAGCGGCCCTCGGAGTGTTCGGTTACCTACCTAAGAGGATATCGCAACAAAAGCGTGTCCCACACGGTCTAACGTCTAACCTTGAAAAAAGAACGATAAAAATGTTGAAAGCAACGTTTCGACTCGGAATTTATTTGGAAATGTCGAGTGGGTGGTGGGCCGCCACCGTACTATTCCCGACCCAAAGTGACGGCGCTTTCGATTTTGTTGTGTCGGTGCTCCGGTATGTGGTTGTAAAATTCATATGGTGGTACTACGTGGTGGACTACCGTGTCTCAACCAACCCTCTTCCCTACGTGGATATCACGCGGCTACGTACTTCCTCCAGATTATACGTAAAATGGCCGAGTAGCCCGGGCCTAATTAATCGGTAAATAGGTAAATAAATAAATTTAAATAAATAAAGCCGAGTTCAGATTTATGGTCCAATTCAGGATTAAACAAATTTTTGGCTCCAAGTGACAAAATGGCGATTAAGATCATTTTTTCTTGCACATCGAGTGTGACGCATCGTTGAATATTGTGCTTTTTGAAGCGTAAACTGTTTCCGGCCTCAAAAAGTGGGTAGAGAAAATTTGTCGTGGATTTTTTGGAATGCCGAATACAAATCTCCTATACGAGTCTTTTATCGAGTTGACTCCGTCGTACGTCCATTCGGTACAACAAATTGGGGGCGAACACATTTTTGCATGTATGCATAGGCGTGCGCACGTTGATGCCTGTTTTTTTTTTTTTTTTTTTTTTTTTTTTCCCCTTCGTAATAAGGAATAATATTACCAATTTAAATTCATACCGTGTAATAATAATGGAATTTACGTGTATGCTGTATGACATCGAGAGGACAAAAAAAAATTTAAAAAAACGGCAAAAATTGAGGGACCCAAAAATTGGGGAAAGGCCGAATGGGGGCAAAAAATTTTCCGCCCTTTCTCAAGCATTATCTAATGTCGAGTCGTGTCGTAAGTATATTTTGAATCAAATATTTAACCGAATCAATCGCTTGTAGCTTCTTTGGTGATGAAAATATGGGGGTTGAGAAACTTTTTTCATTCGCTATTATTGAGCGATACGTGGTTCAATACGTTCGTTGGGGCCCTGAATTCTAATTTAGAGTCTATTTTTGGATTGAATCAATCGTCGAATCTTTTGGGACGACAAAAAGGCGATTAAGAAAATGTTTTCCTATATTAACGAGTGATACATCATGCGGTAGGTATGCCTTCCGGGGCGCTGAATTCGAGTTAACGCCCAACCCTCTATCTGAAATAGTGGATGAAGAATAGAAGTTTGTTTCAAAATTGAAATGTTTTGACGTTGGATTGACTAGAGGCTGGCGCAGAACTACGCGAAGACGCTTCAACAAGAGACCTACAACTTTACGATCTGACGGTCTGATTGCTCCAAGGTGTTCTGTAGTCCTTATACCGACAGCTAAGCTATGTTTACAATTCCAAAACTCGGTTCCATTTATTTTTTTTTTTTTGTGAGCTTTGGAATCATATTTGCACTGTTCAATCGTAGACTATTCTCAGTCTTTTTTTATATATATATATATATATATATATATATATATATCAAATTATTGTCAACTGTGGAATACCTTTTTGTGAGAAGTATTCACACATTGAAGGTAATCTACAGCCTTGCGTGTTCTGCCACTTCATACACGAATGTATGGAAGAGCCAAATCTAAGGCAAACACTGGCAATTTTGCAGTCAGTTTTGACAGTTTATATAGTGGATTTGGCCCACGCCCGCAGATACACATATGTACATCTACATTTGGTATTATGTCGTAGGTTACGTCCATTTCCGGTATTTGGTACCGAGCCGTGACTTCACAAAGATCTTTATCAGATAATTGGTCATGGTCTGTATAATATATCTTACTTGTTGTTATGTACAGGTAAGAACATACAAATGTAGGTGCATGTTTTGGTTTAACGTCATAGAGATGAAAATAAGCCAGCCTTCTGATGGAAACTGTCATTGAGGGGTGCGAGCCACTATACCTCATACGAGTATTATGCTTACAGCTACTCCCCCCAGTTTTTGTGCTGCAAATATGATAAGTCACGTGCCTAGGAGGACTTATCGAGTCTACTGTTTTTTCTGGTCCTACTCCCATTTGGCTAGGGTGGTACCAACCACAGCTCCCACACCCTCGTAACATTGTTTACAAGCGTCGAATTGGGCCTGATAATTTGTTTGGCTCCGTTGGCCTCTATGTCTGGGTGGTCTATTTTGGGGTTTGGGAAAGGAATATGGTCAAAACAATGCAGGATCAGTGTGGGGTTCCTTCCATGCCTTTCCAAACATTAGGAAGTTTAAATTCCCCATTGGATGGTAGGTGAAATTGGAAGTGGGGGGAGGTTGTTTTTTTTGGGACCTCGTTCACAAAGTGGAGTTTCATCTTCTCTTATACCACCTATGTGGATGAGCCCAGAGGTGGGTTCTCCACTTTCAAGTTCTTCTGCTGTGTTCCTTCGAGGGGAGATGAGAAGAGGTAGTGGTGTGGACATCTTTTGAAGGATGTCTGTCACCGGTGTCGTGTTCATCAATAGTTTGTTCTCTATCTGTTCAAGCTCCTTTTCCTGTTCCAGGTTGCCTTGATTCTTTACAGTCTGAGGGTTAGCTGGCACTACAAATTGAGGCTTTGGGATAGTGAATGGAGTGTTGGTTGTAGACAACATTTTTACAAAGATACACGATAGAATAGAAATAGAGGAAAATATATAAACAAAATTACACGGGAGAGAAAAAAAACAGTATTCAGCCAAGTTGATTCGACAGCAGAAAAGTGAATGAGGATTGTTGCGAGATTTTATTCGATCGCAGTGTCGTTCCGTTGTCTTGTCTGTGTGTGACCTTGTGTGGAGGGGATAGCGTATAAAATTCTCTACCATTTAGAAGTTTTCCAGATAAATCCTGTTCAGTTTAAGCAAAGTTAAGTGTGAAAGAGTTCTGAGTGTATTTGAGAATCTTCAATTTACAAACGAATGCTCTTTTTTGAAAGTGATGTCACAGCGTTTTTGACATTTTGCTTATCTTCGTTTAACAACGGAAACGTGTGATGTTGTCTTCCGTATCGCACGTGGATTTGTTTATTCCTGTCGTCGTTTCGTCGCACGCATTTTTTCTATCGCTTATCTTCGAAGTTTCTTTTGTTAATGGAATTCCGAGTTCATCGCTTCTTTTTTAGCGGGTTTTGAATTTGTTTCAGATATTACTTTATCGGGAATAATTTTATTTTCTCCACTCTGATCACTCAGATCTACAACCAGGATACTGATTCTTCAGTTTTCAGCTTCCTAAGGGTGTGCCTCTTTTTTTGTGAGCTTATAGGGTCCAAAGGGTCATATTTTATTGTTACGACGTTGTCAGCAAATTTGACCTATTTCTTTTTTAATTTTCATTGTATCACGTTTCTCAACTGATTCGTCCCCTACTTCTTGTATATGTGTATTTTTAGTCGAATTAGTCCGTATATTTTCTTCCTTTTCATTTTTTGCATTTTTCTTTGTTGCTCTTTGGTACATTTTTCTGTCAACGTTAATAAAGTGTGCGGGTATTCAATCTGTCGATCGAGGTTGTTTTTTGTTCTACCGCGATTAGTATCACAAAGTTTTTGTTGTCTCGTGATACAACCTCATAGGGACCGGAGTATAGTTCTTCTAACAAAGATCTCATTTTTTCTTCTCTAACAAACAAACACACGAGATGTTGTGGCCAAGTGTTTGGTGATGTAAATCTTTGGTTGGCCATGACGAGTTGCCAGTTTCAAAAAACTGTTTGCATCAGTTAGTATGTCTTGGACTGGCATTTTAGAGCTAATTTCTTTCGAGTAGATGAAAAAGTCCCCCAGAAGGCGTAGCTCTTTGCCAAGTGCTAGTTGCCTTGCAGAGTGACCTATATCAGTTTGAAGAACAGATCGAAGGCCTAGGAGGATGGTTGGTAAGATGGTATTGCGAGACATTATCGATGCTTTCAAAATTTTTATCTGGTAGAAAAAGTTACGAGGACCTCAGTTTCCTTATTTTGTTCATATGTAAACACCAACGTGACTTGTATTATTCGACGACTCGACTCGAGTAAGCCGAAGTAACACTTATTGCTGCCATTTTTTCCGACAGTTCTGTTCTTTAACTTCGTACATCGAAAATTATTTTATTTGATTTTATAAAAAATCACGGTCAAAACGCTACAACTGCCGATGTAATGGACCTATAGAAATACCAAGTCGCCGTTGAACGTATTTTTTTAATAAAAAATATGATAAAAATAATCGACGTCGTAGAAGACGGGTCCCAAGAAAACGTTCTGTATTAAAGCTCTGTTTCGTAACTTGGGTACGAAAAATGCGCTGCTTTGGATACGCCCAAAGAACGTATCCTAATAATTGAAGTCGCTTCTTCTCTATCTTTCACGTATTTTTAAACCACGCAGCGCACATTCAGCGTTGAACATCTCTTTAGCCGTATGTCACCGGGATATACGGATAGTATCGCACTTTCCCTCTCCCTGCCTCGCTCGCACGTTCCAGCACGCAGTTTGTTGTTACATCGAAGGTTGATATTTTTCAACGTTTTACTCGCCCCGCAGTTTCTCCGTTTCGTTTTCTTCGCTTATGTTCTTCCCAGCTATAGGTTACGAAATATAGCGCGCCGCCCAAAAATGGTTAGCCGTAATAAAAAAAAAAACCCCCCCAAAAAAACTCAGAAACCCACTCCCGGCCAAAAAGAAAAAGCGACACTTTTCGTACTAATCGGGGAGGGGAGGGGGGTCGTATTCGACGCGTCCGACGCTGGCAGCGCTGCCCTTGGCACGTACTTTCGAGTCGAACCGTGGCCAACGGTTCTTTGGAATGGCGCGCCACGCCGGTAGCCGGTAGCCGTGGCCGGTACGGGTAGCCGGTACGCGACGCTTGTGGCGTTACGTCGACGTGTACGTGGCGTACAAAGGTTTTTCGATTTTGCAGACTCACTCCGAAGGATTTCAATTCGTACGGTTCGCGACGCGGAAACGACGAGGTTATGGTGCGTGGCACCTTCGCCAACATACGTTTGGTAAATAAATTCGTGTCGAAGTCGGGACCGACGACGAAGCACATTCCGTCCAACGTCGAGGTGAGTAGCCAACGTAGGCGCGCGTGTACGTGTAGAGGGGTGGGGGGCGGGGCCTTCGGTGTGCCGCCGAACGCTCCGTCCAATAGCCGCATTATCGGTACCTACCTAATTGCGTTACGCGTACCCGCAGCCGTAGGTACGCCGTGGCCTACCCGCGTATAATAAATTATTGCGGCTGCGTCCGGTTATCGGATGTGGCGACGACGCGCCGTTCATCAAACGGTGCGCCATTTCGCCGACGCGATCGGCCGCCTCCGTCGATAATCGCGCAGCCATTTTCGCGCCCACCCGCCCGCTCACTCCACCCATTAATTCGCGTTGCTCGTTTTCGGTACCTACGCAGTACGACGTGTTCGAGGCGGCTCAGATTTATAAAAAAGAAAACACTCCGGTGATTATATTGGCGGGCAAGGAGTACGGTTCCGGATCGTCGAGAGACTGGGCGGCGAAGGGCACGTTGCTGTTGGTAAGTATAGAGGTATGGGCCGAGTACGTGGCCGGCATTGGCCGACTAGCTGCTGGATGCCGGTCACTTGCGTGCGTGCGTGCGTGCGTGTTTATGTATACACACACGCACACACACACACACACACACATATATATATATATATATATATATATATATATGTCGTATGTCGTGCGGTGTCTGTCGACTCGATTAATTTTTTTCTGGTTTGGGCGGCGTGCCGCGGTGCAGGGTGTGAAGGCGGTCATCGCCGAATCGTACGAACGTATCCATCGGTCGAATTTGGTGGGCATGGGCGTCATTCCGCTGCAGTTTCTCGCTGGCCAAAGTCGAGAAAGCCTCGGTCTCACCGGCGAAGAGTTGTACGACGTCGACATTCCGCAAAATTGCGCGCCCCTTCAAAAGGTGACGGTCCAGGTGAGTGACGCGGCGCGCCAATCACGCGCTCGTCGCGTAGCCTGCTGGCGAAAGCGTGCGCCAACGCGACCGCAAACGCCGTCGTGACGTGAATCGTTCCAAACTACGTGCGCGATATCGGCTGCCGGTAAATGCGTCCGTTTCGCATCAAACGCAGTCGGTAATCGGGCGACGTTTAACGTCGTTACTGCGCCACCCCACCCCACCCCACCCCACCCTCGCAGCCTACAGCCTTGCCTATAATACGCGTACGTCTGTATCCGACGAGAGTGGCTGTAGCTTGGAAACTTTCACGTTGACTGCTTCGCCGACAATTCTGTGCGACGCGACGCGCCACATAAATGAAAATTTACGAATTGCAAGTCGTAGGTACCTGCCGCATAATAACCGTCGCATCGTCCGTATTTCGTACGTTCGTTCGTAAACTACGCGTGTATGAACTCGCGCAAAAGGGTCGCTCGCCGTTCAATATGTTCGCGTCTCACTTGCGTTTCCGTGTGAGGGCGTTTCCATCATTGCACTCGGATATACGCTACGATGCCGTTCGAATCGCTAAATTCTTCGCTACGAATTTTTGGTCGCAACACCCAACGCAGAAATACGCCTTTCTATATAATGCCCCTCGGACCCGACGAAACGTGCCAAATTTCAGTTCATATTGCGTTAGGCGCGTGCGCGCCATCGTGTTGACTCTCTCGCCCGGCTCCATCGCCTAATTTCCCAGTTCCTTGTTTTTTCGTTAATCAAATTATCGACTTGTACCCGATTATTCGGTTTCAAAACGTTTTTACCGGTCGTTTTATCCGCAGTTTGAACGGCCATGTAAAAGGTGAAGTAAAATTTTATTATTATCCAGTTTGCTTGCGAACTTGGTATTAAAAGTTGACCTCGTGGAGGGGTTAGCGGTGGGAAAAGAAAACGATTTTACCATTTTTTCATTTTGTCTTAATTTTATATACGCGGTCTCTTGCAAGAGGTCTGCCAGACTTGAAATTTGGATATTACCAGGTACCACTAAGAAAAAACTCTTCTTACGAGTTTCTCTATTTTTAAAACCGAGTTACGAGATCGTAAATTGGACGAAGATAGACTACCTGTGCCGCACCCGTGTATGGAATGTTGACTAACCGTTGATGTTTAGGTGTGAACGATTTTTTTTTTAGACTTTCGTTACGATAGTGCCTAACTGTACTTAAACTGTACTTAGTCCTCGGCCTCTCTTATTAAATTTTGTTCTCAAACATTTCAAATATCGAATTCCAAATTTTCAAACTTGCAAACCCGATAACTCCGTCGGTTTTAAAAATAAGGCGTCAACTAGGATAAACTTTTTTATCTTAATCAGGTCGGAATATACGTAGATCGGAAGTTTCAAAGCTCTCCCCTCCAATTTTTTATTCAATTTATTATCGCTACGTTACATATTTTAAATTTTCCAAAACCTAAAGAATGGAGAAACTTGTAGTAGTAAGGGGAGTTTTTTTTTTTTAGTGGTACACCTGGCAGACCTCTCACCAAAAACCGTATTTATAGACGTATGTATGTATGTATGTATGTATGTAGGTATATATATATATATATATATGTATGTATATATGTATCACTCAAAATTTTATGTTCACGATTTCGAGAAAACCACCAGGTGGATAGGGCTGAAACTTTTACGAGAGATAGTTTTCATAAAGGAATAAATGAAAAAGAAATTTTTTGTTTAGGTATCGGTTAATTAGTTTCTGAGAAAACTGGAGTGAGAAAATGAAAAAACGGATCGGGCTGAAATTTTCACGACAGATCCTGTCCCTACGTTGGACTATTCGCCGAGTTGATATCGTGTTTTGTCGCTCGCGCTGCTATCGTATCGAAGCGTGCGTGCGTGCGTGCGTGTTGCGTGCGTGCGTGCGTGCGTGCGTACGTACGTACGGAATTTTGCCAAATTGCAGCTACTCGCCGGCGTCGCATTTCGTCAGCTGTGGTGGCGCGACCCGTAAGCGTACGCGGCGTAAACCTTTTGTGTTTTGTGTGTCGTAGGTGGACGCTGGCCGCAAGTTCGAAGTGATACTGAGGTTCGACACCGAAGTCGACATACTGTATTACAAGCACGGAGGCATTCTCAATTACATGATTCGCAAAATGTTGATTTAAAGCGCGTGTACCGTAGCCGTACCGCCGTACCGCCGTACCGCCGTACCGCCGTACCCCCGTACCCCACCACCCTGCCGTACAGTACCCGCGACAATCGTTCGGTATTTTGTCTTTCTTATTGACTCACGGACGTGTCGCTTTTTCGCCACGCGTCGGTGATAGCCTAATTTTTAGCGTCCGATCCGGGCTGGTCGCGCGACGCTCCGTTCTATCTTTTTTAACTTAACTCTACATTTATGGGTCATTCGGTTTTTAACGTTGATCATTGTACCTGTCGCCTTACCAGACAATTTTCAATATAGTATAATTATTTTATTTACGTATTTATTTATTTATTTTTTAAATGCGAAGGAATTGTGTTTTGAATTCGTATAGCCGCTGCTCCCGTTAACCCCCCCCCCCCCGCTGCCCCCGCTGCCGTGCGCCGGTGGAAAATTCGTCGCTTTTCGTTTGGCGAGTCTTATCGCGTTACGGTATTGCGCGTACCAAGGGCCGAGTAGTTATACGCGTAGGCCACTACCGGCTGCGCTCAATTTTATCGTTGTCCGGCCTGTTATTCGAGCCATTCGCGGTCGAACCTTCGACTCGAACGAGAAACGCGAAAAGTAGTAGCTGGCGAATTTCGTGGCCGCTCCGTTACTTAAACTTAATTTCGAACGCGCCGCCGTTGTCGCCGCGCCTCTCCCATCACACGGAGCCACAAAACTTGTCGCCTTTCGAGCCGTTTGTCTGAAACGGTCAACGTAAAAATTCATTTAGTCGAAGCATCGTGGGCTGGCGCTGGCCAACAACTTTTTGGGTAGCTACGATTCGATGCGCGCGCGCAGCACCCTTTTGCGATAATATTATAATATAATTTTATTGTCGACTCTCGGACTGGGCGTCCGTACTCGGATAATAAACTCCGCGTCTCTCTTCGACTCAGTAAAGAAAAGCGCTAACTTTCACCGACGATTTTTGTTAGGTACCGTACTTTCCTTCGTCGAGAGGCTTAGGTGCGGCGAAGGGGGACTGACCGTGCAACGGTGGTCGAGGTCCACGTGATGGAGGCCGTCGGCCCGTTGGTTATTTAAAAGGAAAAATATTGAAAACGAAATAAAATGTGAAATTCGGTCGAGTACTTTTATTGTGGTCCGTTCATCTTGGACGCCAAATGCGAACAACGTAGAATGGACGACATGCACTTTGACCGACGTGATTCGCGTTCTTCGAGATATTCGAAGTAAGTGGTACCGACCTTTGGCAGCCGGGATACTTAAAATTTCTCTCACCCGGGAGATAGACATTTCAGAACGTTTTAACTTGGCCGATGGTTTTGTGAGATTTTTGCGCAACTTTACGTCGTGTAAAAGGAGCCGTGCACGACGTAAGTGACTGTGACGACCTAAAATATTGGCGAAATAAGGAATAACTTACCCCGTGTTTGAAAAAATAATATTTTTTTTATTTTACAAAGTCGATTGGGAGTTTGTTTTCTACATTTTCTTACCCTCAGCCTTCCCCTATAGTGGCCTTAGACTGCTAGTTAGTTTAACGTCGTGTTAGATGAATAAAAGTACATTGTCGCACTCCACCTCACCGAAGTGTAATTTTCTGGCAACCACATCTGCACCAATATAGACTTGGGATGCGCCGTTGCCAAACATACTGCGCCATGTAGGTGCGCGGTAGCTCGTGTACCAATGCTACAATTGTGAAGTTGGAGTCTTCAAATTACGATAAACAAACTGTAATTGTTAGAGTTGAACTCGAGTATGTATTACTAGAAAAGTAAACTGTGAAAACTTAGTACTGATAAAAGAGAACTAGTTACGAATAGAACGAGAACAGAACTTATCTAAATATCAATATCAAACTATCGATATAATTTCGATAATATATCGATCTTCCAAAATGTTCTACGAACAACCGTTGAAGACAAGTTCCTCCATCTTACTTCTTTGTACCACTCACTCGTATAATCGTGACACAATAAACACCTTCTTTGTCACGCGTTCGTTATTCTAATATGGTAGCAAAGAACAACGGTTAATTAGTGTAATTAATAGTTAATTGTGTTTAAGAAGCGATCATTAATAAGCAAAAGTAATCTGTGTCATTTATTTAGTCGTATAAAGTCAGTTTACAAATAAGTTATTAAAAGTTGTCTCGTTTGTGTTTCTGGCGACATCGAACACGCTGGCATCCTTCTATAAGCTAATCACACCATACATTATCTGCAGGTTACCAGTAAGTAAGTAATTTTATAAATCGTAGTCGTTTAATAGTGTGGATTATAAGATAATTGAACAGGATGCGTAAATTAGTTATTTTGTGCACGCGTGAAATTAGATACGTAATAGATAGATAAATGTGCACGCATGTTCGAGACAAAAAAAGAGCCATTATAAGACATTAATCAGACATTAATAATATGTGACATTTGTAGATTTCGGCAATAGACATAAAATAGAAAATTCTGTTGTATTAAAAGTGGTTGTAATTTGAATAGACATTAAAATGACTGATCCTAGACACGTAAGTAAAATTCTTGATTTGAACGTGTACCATATAAAAGCTCGCAAGAGACAAAATTTATTTATTACTAAATCTTAGAAAATGTTATTCGAGGCGCCAAGACATTTATAAAATCCTACTATGTGGATGTTAGTAGGTTACGACAAAAGTTTGTAAGAAATTTAAAGTTGAAATTTGTGCGCATGAGTGATATAAGATGTAACAAATCCTGGCAAGATTAAAAGCGTCCAAGTCCTTTCAAGACAAATTAATACGAGTAAAATAAATTATTAGACATTTAAGAAAGAGATGTGAACCTATTTATACAATTCAAGGAATGACGTAACTAATTTTTGAAATAAATTAAATACGACCCACTAGCTAGTTACTAATAAATAATATGTCGTATATGTGAATTCCTTGACAGATATATAAAGATAGACACTAATATATGTTTATTTGTTATGTTTGAACTGCAAATTGCAAAAGATACGAAAGGGACTCAAACATATGTGACGATGTCAACTTCTTGATTTGACTATATGGAAAGAAGAAATACCATGTGAATGTTTCATACATGCTCCAATGAACATTCCATTCAACATAGACATTATCAAATTCAATATTTTATCTAAACCCGTAGGCACATTCTCACAATGTATAGAAGCCGTACCCCGATTCAGTAGATGAAGAATAAGGAGAAAACCTTTGCTTTCACCTTATGCTACCTTAGATTTTACTTTTCATTTTGCTTTTCATCGGAGCAGACCAGAAAAAAGATTTTGGAAAACTACTCGAAGTATTAGAAAAATGAGATCACCCTCCGTATATCCTGTATGAAAAATTCCATATTCTGATAGATCCATCTGGAATATTACATACAGTAAATCATCTTCCCAATATCGAGTATGCTCGAGATATGCTATCACCCAACCTGATGCATCTTATATCTCACTTAACAAAATTAGTTCTGATGCACACTCATCTGAAAAATGTACATTCTGGTACAAAATTTACCATTGCCGACTTTAGAAAACTTTACTTTGTGCCAAAGTCACTCAAAGTATTACCTCAAATTTTAAAGAAATCTTATGCGTTATGCAAAAAAGCGGAAACTAGACCATTCAAGCAACCCACTTTCTCGGCACTTCCAGACTTCCATCTGGTACCTTTTGTACATCCATTTACCTATACAGGTGTGGATATTTTTGGCCCATTTATGGTATTTGACAAATACTTGCCAAAGTCGAAAGCACAGTTGGCCACACCAACCACACCACCTATTAAAAATTGGGTGCTAATTTTCACTTGTTTGTCCACAACGGCAGTTCACCTACTTTCAGTATCAAATCTGACTACTGATGACATTTGGACAGTGTTCTTAACATTTTTTGCTGACAAAGGCACGCCAAAAGTTATCCTATCTGATAATGTGGCGCAATTCCACTTTATTGCAATGTACTTACCCGAGTAATGGAAAATGTTCGCTGAAGAACAAAAAATAAAACCTAGCTTAGATGAAAGAGGAATTAGATGGCACTTCATCCCAGCTAAGGCACTATGATATGGTGGAGTTGATGAATGACTAATTGGCATTATAAAACAAGTATTTTATAAAATTCATGGTCACCACTCAATTTATAAACACACCTTTCAGGCAAGCTTGAAAGATATTCGAACAATGGTCAATAGGAGACCACTATGCCCATCTCCAGATGAGCTAGATCAATTGACTTTAACACCCGCACACTTTATGCGAGCAAACTTAGGTCACCTAAGCAACCCGATTAACAAATCAAACAAAGATCCAACTCCAACAGCTAAGCAACTAATGGACATTTGGAAGTTCGACCAAGATTACCTGTCAAACCTTTGGCTAATTTGGAAGAAACATTATCTCTTATACCTAAGATACCAACCGCCAACTGCGCTCTCTAACCCAGGGTGCATGGTACTGTTTGCACCGAAAGTAAACGACGTAGTCCACGTTTTGGATTATGCATCCAAACCTGGCATTTACAAGCTTGTGGAAATCATTGATTTAGAGAAATTCCGTGATGGCCAAATCCGTCACACAAAAATAGAATTCTCCATAAAGCAGACATATACAAGACCACTTAAGTTCTTGGCTCTGTTGGAGTTAGACAACAGAAATGTCGACAAATTGGATACGTAGTATTTTACCTCCGATAGATCCCCCCTAATTATGACAAAAATAGACTGGTCTGACAAGCTAAATGACTGACTTTAGGGTACGCTATAATTGGACCTTATACTATTAAAAAAGGTATAACTACGATTTTTTGGCACCCACTATTACTGTTTTGTGCTTTATAAAAGGCTACGGGTAATGGGTGGCAGAGTGCACTACTTAGCATCGTTGATGTTTTTACGACTCGCTAATTCCCTACTATTCCTTTACAGAATCTATGATCTACAGCCAGTAACTCGTTCTCTCCTCTTTGTCATACAGCATCTGGCGGTTGAAACAACCTTTCGTTGAAAGTGTTGTTTTGTCACATCTCGTTACGTTGTAACGACAGAATATCAAATAAATTTTTGTTCCTATTTTTATTTTTATATTTTCTATAAATATCTATTTTCATGTTTTTATGATTTTCTTTGTTTTTATAATAAAATTACATTTCATATAACATGTATGTCTAATTTTTCATTTAGATTTCAGGGGATTCTTCGGAGGTGGTCACCAATGGCCACCCAGGAACACCACCCCCCCCCCCGTTGTCATGGCTACGCCCACGAGTACCATGTGCACTAGCAATGTGCTGGGGACTTGACATGACTGAGAGATACTGGGCTGAGGCGATGCTAACCAGTTGTTGTTTAATCAGAGGCGCATGCTGAGGCATGTGACAACGGCAATATTTTATTCGTCCTTGCGACGTTAAACTATACAACTTAAACTCCTACCACCACCACATTCACCAAAATATTTTTATCCCGGCTTCTTTTCCAACAATATTTTTATGGATGTGAGTAGACTCCGCAATAAAATTACAATATAAAATAATTTATGGCTGCACATTGACTGAATGTTCTCAAATTGGATTCTACGGTGTTACATAATTTTTGTGACAACGAATATTTCCGATAACGGTTTTGTGTTTTGCCACCGCCCACTGAAATAACATATAGATGTAAAGCAAAAATTGAAACTGGACAGAAAATGGAGTATGCGGCTAATAGTCTTTTAGGCTCTCTACTTTTGGGAGAGATGCAATGAAAATACTGTAATCTAGAGTGTTTATAAAAATTAATGTTTGGTAATTGTTATCTTCATTCTTAATCCAAATTTAAAAGGGAAAATAGGATAAAAAAGTTGAATTATGCCTGCTTGCAACAAAGTATGGACTTGTGTGACTCATGCATGTCCTATGTGTTGCAGATCTAATTTATTGTGGAGCGAGGAAAAGAAGAATAAATTTTCGATTCCATTCATTGTTCGTTCTAACGAAAATAATATTAGCATCGTAAATTTTAGTCTGGGCAGTGGCGTTGCGTGAACAAAATTATTGGTGGGGGGCACACATCACGGATCAAATATTTTCCCTCCATGTTTTGAAACTCAAGTTTAATTTTAGAATAATTGCACTCAATATTAGATTTTTCTCAAAATTTATTGGAGGCATCTGGGAATATGCAACTCGCGACGTAACACCACAGGCTATAGATCAGGTATAGATCAACAATATTTTTATATTTCATTACACAACTTACCGGATGACGTAAGTGCTTGAACAATCAGTTTTGTTTTGCTAGTCTCAGGTTTGAACCGCAAAAAAATAGTCTCGTTTAATATTATAGTTTTTAATGCTTTTCTTGCTAATAACTGAACAGATAGGTAGAACTCTTAAAGAAAAAGAAAGTGCTATTTACCTTCGTTTTTCGAGAGAAAATAAAATTGAGAATCTTGATAAACATGGTCGGATACCCACATGAAATTTCCTCTTCCAAAGAATCACAATCGGAATTCGAATAGTGCAATTAAAAAATAAGCAGTTTGATTTTTATGCTGGCCATCGGCGTTTATGTATAGCCGGATCGCGCGGGGGTCCACATTTTCATGACCTTCCCTTTCACCCCCTTCTCTTCGCAACAATACCATTTCCACCGACAACCATACACTATTTTTTTGTTTTGTTCGGGTCAACCTTATTTTTTAGTGCTAAAAGGGTCCGGATCCCCAGGACGTTCCTTATTGTGTGAAGCCTGGAAAGCAATGCTTTCTTCCACAGCTTTTTTACAAATATGAGGAATACTATTGCTTCGAAATTACTCAACCGATTTGAATAAAATTTTGCATGCACATTCTACATCATTTACAGCATACAACGACAATAATTTTATGTAAAAATACAAATAAAATGAAAAATTTTTAAATAAGTAGAAAATTCAAGAAAAGAAAGTAAATAATTAATAAATAAATGAAAAAAATTAAAGTTATTAATACAAAAATTGATAATTTTTTTTTTTTTTTTTTTTTTTTTTAAATGAAGCTACGTATTCTCTACGTCCACGTTATTAGCTTTGGTTAAGACTAACAGAAAGTTTTATCATGTTAGCATTTTCCTTTTGTGTAATCTATATTGTATAATAAAATTGAATCTTAATTTTTGTATATTTATCTCATTTTTTCAACGATCACTACATTTTAATTTTGAAAAAACAATATCTCAGCTGCCATTTGATCTACAAAGCTATTGTTGATACTATTGGAGAGAGAGAAAAATTTTCTCAAATTCACTGCCGAAAATTATTTTTTTATCGTCATTAGTTTTTCAGAAATAAGCCATAAAAAACAGCAAATTATTCAGAAATTTGCCATTTTTAAAAACTAATGATGGTAGAAAAATATTTACAGTTGTGACCTCCCAAATGTTTCAACAAAAAATTCATTTCCATCATCAGTTATCACATAAAATGAAACGATTCCCAGTAAATGGTGAAAGAAAATGCGAGAACAAAACCCTCCACTCGCACTCGGTGTAATTTTGATGGTTCATCGTGGTATAATTTGTTAAGCCACTAATTCAGCCCTTTAATGTAAGTCCCAGTAGCTCAGTGGGTAAAACGCTCTAATATTGATTGATACAAAGTAAGAAAATTTGGTTCGAACTCTCAAACGATCAAAACTTCTTTAATTTTTTTTTTTTTTTTCATTTATAAAGCCACAGGAGCAAAAGCTAAATTAATGGGTGGGAAACACTTACGGTGAAAAGATTTAATTTTCAATAGTACCTACTGATAAAATTAACTTTTCTTAATGTAAATTTGAACTCTACGGTTTGAAAAACATAACCAACAATGTATCACTCATTTTTTTAATAAAAAATTATCTTAACCCATTTTTAAGGTCACGGGAACCCCAATGAGTAGGTCTATCCAAAAATTAACTGAAAATTTGAAATCAGTGCCTCAAAACACATAATCAACGTTGTATCATCTAATTTTTTAAGACAAAATCTCCAAAAATAAACTAAAAATTCCTACTCAGCTCCTTAAAAAATGTATAAATTTCCGAAGAAAAAATATTCAAACCAATTGCCTATTGAGATTTGAAATATGAACTGAAAATACTGAAATATTCCGAATATTTAATAGACTATGTGCAATGATTCAAATCCGGGTGGAGGAACAGAATTTTTATTAAATAGGTTGAATTTAAGAAATCAGTCTTCATCAGCACATCTGTTTATGTTTAACTTGAAATAGTTCTTTGAAAATTTTGGTAATTTTTGTTTCAGCTATTAATGAAAAATGGCGTCAACGCAACAATTATTTTATGAGTGGGTACATAAGGAAGTATTGCTTTGCTTCCCCTCATTCGCTTCAGTTCTTCTTTCCTCACTCTGATGTGTACTGACTACTGGGCTGTGGAATATTTACCCCAAAGCTTAAAATTAAGGATGAAACTCCGCTGACAAACAAGATGAGTTGTTCTGACCCATACAATAATTATCAACCATACCTAAATGCATTGATTATCTTGACATGCAGTCAAGGATAAGGTCAATCACACACCTCAGCTAAGCTACATTTCAAACGTTGTTCAGCAGCGGGAATGCTAACCGTATGTCAATAGACGTAGATCTACGTCTTTTTGAACGAAGCTTAAAAAGCTACGTCTTTTTCTACGTCTTTTTTTTAATCTACATCTTTCTACGTCTTTTTAGAGAAAAATAATCTGTCTCAGAAAAAAATCGCATTTATTGGCTAAAAATTGTTTTTTTAATCCCAAATTTTTCAAAATTTTTATCAATTGTACTATTTTATACATTACAATTCATACAACATAATAATCTCGGCATTGATATTTATAACAAATGAAAAATAAGCATAAATTCAAATCATCATTTTAATTTTTATTAAAATAGGTACATAATTTTTGTCATCTATAAAAGAAAAATTTATTGGTATCACACTTGATAGTTGAATGATATTTCAAGTTTTGAAACTTGAATGAGAAAATATTACCAATAAATGATAATCCAACGTGAAAGATGTTTGGAAAAAAATTAGCTTGTGAAAAAAAAAAAAGATAAGGAAAAAGAAAATGGAAAATTATTGGAAAATTACCTTAAAACCTAAAAAATATGGTCTGAAGGGCAAAATATGGCAAATATGGTTCAATAAAATGGATTCATTTTAATGTAATCTTCCGAAATTGGAAAGATATTTCATTAAATCTTTGATAGCAGTGATGGAAAAAAATATTTTATAACATCAAAATCCTCATCCTATCAAGTACCAATAGGTATTTAATTGCAGTTATCTTCATAAAAATGACTTAAAAACATTTGCTAGAGGGGTCCCGTAAAAAATTTTTTGGGGGTTCACCCTGACACCCCCAATTGGTGAAAGGTATCACGTACTGAAAATAGATAAAAAACAAGATGTACGTCTTCTTACATTTTTCTACGTCTTTTTTTTAGGGAATTCTACAGATTTAAAAAAATGAAGGTTGGCATCCCTGTTCAACAGTTGTGACTTTGACTATACAGAATTAACATGGACTGCTATTTGTGATAAGAATGACGTTAGAAGATGTAAGATGAAGTTAGTCGGGTCGGGTATGATAAGGATTCGTATTTTCTATGGTATTAAATTAAATTTTCATAATTTCTATTCTAAACAAAATTACCGCGCAAAGAACATTGAAATCATTATCAACCCAACCCGACTAACTTTTTTCTCCTATGTCTTGGCAATTGATAACAAAATTTTGTACGTATTTTTCAATTAAATAGCAGTCCATGTTAATTCTGTATAGTCAAAGAGTTGTGATTCGCACATTGCAGCAATATCATGGCTATGTTTTTACATCCAGCAATGTGGAGTAAGGACAATAGCTTCAAAAGTAGTGCCATTTTTCGTAATAGTGTTTAAATGAGCATGCGTCCGCTATTACCTATATTTTATACTCTGTGGTTGAGGCTGGAGACCAGGCATCAAAGTACTCACAGTTCACAGAAATGAAATGACATTTTAACTTTAACTGAAACTAAGAACCAAAAATTGAAAGAACCAGATAAGCATTAAAACCCACCCTTTAGCCTGATTCATAATTGGCTGGTTTTGTAGCTACTAGTGATCTATTTGGGATATGATGCTGTTAACAGTAAAAGTCAGTTTGTGTTTTTAGCCATTTAAGTTAACTTTAGCTAGGCGAATATAGTCTTCCAAGAATCTCATTAGAATCTCCCTTGACCATCCGCTAAGTTGAAGTTGACTTTAATAATTTAAAACAACAGTAACTTCAACTGTTAACAAAATAGTACCCCAAGTAAGGCTCTCTACTAGCAGGCTAGCAGGTATGCGCATGAGGGTGATAAGAGATGAGCAGCCATCTTGTGTTATTTGTTTTTTTTACAGAACTGATAGTTTTTCATGAATTTTACATCGTTTATTATTACTATATTATTATTATATACATAATAATTAATAACACAAAATGGCGGTTCATCTTTTATCACCCTGACACGCATACCTGCTAGTAAAGAGCCTTAGCTATCTAAAAAGTAACTAGCTAGTAGCATGAAAACCAGCCAAATGTGAATCGGGTCTTAAACTGTTAGTGCAGCATGTTTTTTCCATTTGTCAAACCCTCAAACACAACTGTTATCTTCAAGTAATTGCACAAACATAATAAATCCGAAAATTTCAGAGACAACAGAATTTCTTATAAAAAAAGCCATTTTAAAATTCTTCTTAGAATACCTAGGTACTCAGCTACGCTAAATTTCAAACCAATTCCTCCACATATTCGTCAAAAGGATATTGTGATGAACCTAAATTCTGCAAAAATTTATGTTCAAACAGGTACCAACATTGATCAAATTATAGAATTTGAGAATATAGACTGAATAATTTTTACGAACATTTTAATTTTTCACACGTTTTAAAACACCGATTAAATTTAAGACAGTGTTAAACAATTCCTTTAATTATTATATTTTTTCAAATTTCACGACAGCGGGTGCATCTTTGTAATAGTTTGAAGAACTTGTTGATAAGAAGGAAGTAATACAACACGCCAAAGCATCAGAGCCCAGAAGTAGATCAAAGATTTTGAGATTTTCTGAAAGGCGAGGGCAAATCCTGATTCTTGGGTGTTTGCCTCTGTATACAGTAATCATCCATACTCGTATATATACACCCCGCAACTTTGTATTTTGCAGAAAAGACCTACCACAATAACACGGACGTGTTTATCGCTTCGGTGTTTTTAGACAGGGGGGTTACCATGTCATGGTCGTTCCACTTAGGCACGCAGGACGTATGATATAATAATGCGATCGCATCTTTAGAAAAGAACTTTACATCAAAATTTACTCCCTGAGTGGGTCAGGAAATTCGTCACTTGGGAAGAACGATCTATGCCAAAATTACCATAGTATGCTACAATAAAATATAATAAATATTTGTTTTAAATTTCGTACATATTGTACCAAAATTGCGCATTTTGCGATTAATATAAAAAAATAGCGGTACCGGAAGTACCGTCAGGCCGACCCACGCCAAAATCGGTAACTTACTGCGATACATTATGATAAATAATTGTTCCGAATTTCGTGGGTATTGATGAAAAATTGAGCATTTTATAGGCAAAATAAAAACAAATGGTGGTACCGGAGGAACCGTCCCCCCCCCCCCGATTGACACCAAAATCAATAGGTCTGGTCCTTGCCCGAGTATAAATGTTCGTACCAAATTTTGTGTTTATTTGATCAAAATTGCGACCTGTACCGTGGGAACAAGAAATGGACTTAAATCTATCTATCTATCTATCTATCTATCTATCTATCTATCTATATATATATATATATATATATATATATAGGTATATATGTAAGTTCGTTTCCGGGTATTCCACTCAATCTAATTTGCATGTAAATAAAGTTTCGTGAACTCGTAATCAAAAGCAGAGTTTATTGACACGATTAAAAACAGTAGTGAAATTAGAAAATTCA
>WOFM01000422.1:0-27383 GCA_011428145.1 Ericerus pela | reverse complement strand
TTTTTCCTTTTTTCCCTTTGTCCACTTGTGGTCCGTTTTTTCCCTTTTGTCCCGTTTTCCTTTTGTTACGGGGTCCCCTTTTTTACTTTTTTCTCATTTTGTCCTTTTTTCCCTTTCTTTTCTTTTTTCCCCTTTTTTCCCTTTTTTTCCCTTTTCTCCATTGTTTTTCCTTTTTTCCAATTTTTTCCATTCTTTTCTCTCTTTTTTAATGTATTTCCCTCTTTCCTTTTTTTCTCTCTTTTTTTCTTCACTTTTTTTCCTATTTTTTCCCTATTTACACCACTTCTTTACATACCTTCCCATATCCCTATCTATTCCTTCCTGTCCTTCCTGTTCTATCTTGTTCCTTCCTGTTACTTCCTATCCCTCCCCTTTTTGGTTAGCCTTATTCCATCCTATCCCATCCCATCCTCTATATTTTAACAATTGCAAGCCCCCTGAAACCCATTCAAAACTGGTGGTATATACTTCCTCGCTATTAGCTACCATCACCCATCAGCTGCAACAGCTCTCATCTGAGAGATAAGTAAATATTGTCAACCCCCCAAAAATCCAAAAAACTTGGCTCTGTTCCCCTCATGAGGCTGCTTGCGTAGCCACAAAGGCAGGTTCTAAGACAGATCACACTTCTCAAATAGCAGTTCCATTCATTTTGAAACAACTAACACTACCTGTCACCAACATAAAAAAAAAACAGTTAACAACAGCTCTCTCTCTCTAGTTCTCAAGAAAGCTACTCTCAGTTCCATCAACAGTTCTGGAAGAGGGTGCACAACCGTTCAGACACCCCATGTTCTTGGTACAACTAACCCTCCTCCAGTTGTAAAAAGTACAACCACTAATCCCCTAATTGTTCAGGAAACAAGAAAATGATTCATAATGAATAGTGCTCCCACTCATTTTGTACTTAGTCTGTACATCTGTAGATTTGCTTAGTGAGTGGTGTTTCCTGGCTCAAACTTGCACACATATCTGCTATATCTTCAACCGATGAGGACAGGAAATACATAACTAATCTCCAAGTCAATGCCATGAACCAAACTCAGATTGGTATCTAAGGAGTTAATATGGTACAGCTGAACTTTGCCACTGATTCAAATTCAAGTGGCCTTCATCATAGATGAAATTGCTAACCCCATAATCAAAGCAGACTTTCTCAGTCACTACTAATAGCTACCTTTTGTTAGTGAGGGTCACCTTCTAGATAAGACCAATGGATTTGCTGTAATAGGAAAATCTCACCCATGACTATCCTCTCAAAATATGCATAACCCATGCCTGCTCCAACCAGCAAAACTGGTAAAGAAAAGCTTATGCCCAAGGATTTCCCAAACCACAGTCACCAATGACATTGAAACTATTGGTAAACTGATGTTTTGTCCTGCCCATTCACTACACATCAAGAAGTTGAAGCAGCCTAACTCTCCTTCAAAACCACCTTCAAACATCATGACTGCCAACCCTCCAAAAGTGACTGGTCATCACTCCTCCACATGAACATTTAGCTGGACAAAAATTGGTACATGCTCGATGACTAAAGAGCATTAAATGCATTAACTATCCCCAACAAATACACTGTCCTAAATATCATGGACTTCCACACTAGATTAACACGTTCCAATATATTCATAAAATCCGATCTCATGAGGACATTTAACCAAGTCCCCATGACTGAGGATGTTATCTGTATAACTGTCTTCAACCTATACAAGTTCCTTTTCATACCTTTTGAACTTTGAAATGCCAACCAAACTTTCCAAGGATATATTGACGGATTTTTCTGAGATCTCGATTATGCTTATGCATACATCTACAACATCCTCATTACCACCTCTAACCATGAGGAACTCAAACAACATGTTACCGAGGATATTAGTCGTATTTATGATGCCAGCCTTACTGTAAATGGGACCAAATCCAAGCATGAGTGGTTAAAGCTCACATTCCTATCATCAAGTAAACTTGCACTGATATTAAACCTGCACCTGAACACCTTCAAGCCTTACTTGATTTTCCATTATAAAAATTTGTTTACAATCTAAGGCGCTTTCTCGGGATGGTGAATTTTTACAGGTGTGCTATCAAACACTTAGCTCGCATCTGGAGTAAACTCTTTGTGCTGATACATTTGAACAAAAAATTCGACAAAACCCTAATAATTTGAAACAGCATTGCTGTGACTGCTTTTTTCAATCTCAAACAGGCACTTGCAAATTCTGCTCTCTTGGCGCATCCTGACAAGTTCAAACAACTTGTCTTAGCATCCAACATACATAACTATTTGATAGGGGCTACACTGTATCAACATAGTTCTGAGTCTCTATAGCCATTGTCATTTTTCTCCTGCTAATTATCAGACACCGAATGCCAATATCCCACCAACAACCAAAGAACACTCACTGCCTTTACAGTTATGAAACATTTCCACAATCTAGTTGATGGGTGTGTTTTCCCCATCTATACTGAACACAGGCCCCTCACAATTGCCCTGCTTCAGGCATTTGAGAAAACTTTACCACACCAAAAAAATCAGTTACAGTATATCTAACAGGTCACCATGGATATCAGATATACTAAAGGCAATGACAACATAGTTGTAAAAGACAAGGTAACCAAACATACAGTAAAAACGTATGGTTAAAGGTGGTAAATACTCGCAACCCGTTCCAGAGACACCATCCAAAAAATAATCACGTTCAAAGACCTCTCATCAAATTAATATGCTAGGTAGTTTTTGCGGGTTGCAAGTGACCAGAACCGTAACTGAAGCAAATACCACAAACGACCCACCAAAAAAAACTATAATTATATGTAGATTATATCACACATGTTAGAAGTGAAACTTTGAACTTCAACAGACATATCGGAAGGGAACTTATGTCGCAGGGCACCCGATGAGTGGTTTAATCCAAAAATTAACTGAAAATAACTCCGTGCCTAAAAAATATGACCGATTCTGTATCATTCAATTTTTAAAGAAAAAATATCTTCAACTCGTCGCCTATAAACTTTGAATCCCAACTTAAAAAACTGAAATCTCCAAATAAACATTCATGCAACGATAGTTCTAATCCCAAAAATTCGAATCTAGGCAGAGGAACCGAATTTTTTTTTTAATAGATCAAATTTAAAAAACTCTAGCGCAGCAAGCTACTTTTTTTAGTGCCTATTAATTTGGTAGTTTCTGAGAAAACTGAAGAAGAAAAATTTCTAGAAAAATTTTGCATTCACAGTTTTGAGAAAACTACAGAAGAGATAAGGCTAAATTTTCATGAAAGGTATAACTTATGTGACCAAGTCTGATGGAAATTTTGTACCTTTTGGTTCGATGGTTTTTGAAAAAGAAACTAAAAATTTCTCAGAAATTGATTTTTAGTAAAAAAACATCAATAGATCAATAATCCTTTGTAATTTTTTTACCTGCAACTAGCAAGGAAATATTGATATATTGATATGTGTGGGAACCATCATACCTTGCTCAATACAAAATACATCGGCCAGTTATAGTCGGTGGTGAGATGGCTGTGTGGTTAAGTTCACCACTTTTAGCTGACAAATATGTAGGTCCAGGTTTGATTCCCCAAACCAACAAAACCTACATACGATGACCCTCAACCTGGGCTAGACATCACACACCCTAATGGTGCACGGTGGAACTCACAAATCTCCTTCTTAACTTGAATCACCGATAGATGGTTCCCTATATAGCAGAAATAGAGAACCCATATAGGTAGTATAAGCCTGTGTGTATAGGTATAACAGGCATTTCTGACTCCACTCAACCTCCCGCAACATCTAATGTTGTTCAACTCGTGTTAAGTCTCTCTAGAGGGGAGTGTGTGTGAATTGCCACACGTTGCTCGATACCAAATACATTCACCAGTTATAGTCGGCGGTGAGATGGCTGTGTGGTCAAGTTCACTGCTTTTAGCAGGCATGTAGGTCCCAGGTTCGATTCCCCGAACCAACAAAACCTATAATATGCTTTCCAGATATAGATAACTATCGATACAAATATCACAAATATCGATTACTACCGATATTTTTTCACACTTTTTTCAAGTATTTCAAATTTACTTTTTTTTTATTTTAAATTATGGCTGAAAATTGGCAACCTGGGTTTTCTAGCAAAGTATTGTAGCGCTGGAATTTTTTACATATTCTCTTCTTTTATATCTCATTTTACATAATGACATTTTATTCGCTATTTTTAGAGTCCACCTGTACCAAATTTGAGTACTATTGGATGATACTAACTTCTTAACCCTTATTGGTGGAACTTTCATTTGCCCGTTTGACTAAACCACTTGACAAATTTTCATCAAACTCACTAGTTTTTATTAAGTGCAGAACCAACTATTTACCAAATTTTAGCCTTATAAAATGATAATTACGTTTTAGCCCCTATTTGTGAAACTTTCGTCGGCCCCCATTGTTAAACCGCTAGACCGATTCTCATAAAATTCTATACCGTAGTTTTTCTTAATTTACGTACAATAGAAAACCTCCCTTAGAATTTTGAGCTATCTACGCCAGGGATCGACGCAGCTACATTTCGAAAACTTCTAAAGCACGAATCCCAATACAGTTCTGTTCTACACTACGACGTCTACAACTCAACAGTCCCTATCGTTCATTTCGCAATTGGAGATTTTAATAACGATATTCGATTTCGACGGAAACAAACCTTGTAAAAGAAAAATAAATAAATTTTTATGGCTTTACAAAAATCACAACTTTTTCACGCCTTCCCGAGCTAATTTTTCCTCGAGGTGGTATCGAATGGCAGACTGGTCGATGATAAGTGAAAATTTCTTCTTTTCTTTTCTTCAAAGTCAACGCCGATAAGAGGTATAAAAGAGAATAAGTCGATACTACAAGCTGACGAACATCATTCGCAACTTACTCACACAGTCAGAGCCATATAGTGAGCCAAAATTTTTGGGAGAGCTAAATTTCAAAATTTTTAAACCGACTACAAAAATTTCGAACCAATCGTAAAAAATATCAAATACTAGTTTTTCTGAAGCCTATTTCCACTTTATAAATTATTCCATTTTTTTCATTCTAAAAATGACCATAAAATCGCGAATTTTTCAACTTTCCGGCCAAATTCGAATTTTCGAAGGAGCAAGCTACCCCCTTAAAGCCACGACCCTGCGTACAGTAAGTAATGTTGACGGTGATTATTGACAAGGATCGACAAACCAGGCGCACCCGCTACTCTTCTCTGGAGAAGGCTGAAAATAATTTACGCAAAAATATACCGCTATCCCCAATCCTCCCACTCAATCACATATTCGCACGAAAAAATTCATTTTCTCGTACCGTAAACGTACCAGTGATGCGGATAAGCGCAAAAGATTATTAGGAACGCCTACGGACTTCCTTGTTAAATCTTTCAATGATTTTTCTCTTTTTCGTGAGTGACTAGGGGCTTCAGCCCCGCGAGTACATCGCTGCGACAAAACCAGGACTACCTCACCGAAAGACTTCGAACAAAATTTACTTTCTTTCAAACTATTAATTTGGGTAACGAATAACATTACAAAACGACCTTGAAATTTTCAAATTTCCTCAATTTTGTCGTTGCTCGTTGGCATTCGGTAATAATATATAGCTTCCGATGCCGGCACACGAACACGAATTTCGATTACGCGCACAGTTGTAGCTCCTCCCGTAAGGTTTTCCTTTATAACGAAAGGAAACGTACGAACAAAACTCGTACCTGGAAAAGATTTGAATTTGAATTTGAGCGACGAGCGTACAAAAAACTGAAGATCCGAATAGACGGAAAATGTTGATCGGTACACGTAGGATAATTATTATACTGCCTAAATTGCGAGTGCTCAAGTGCTCGGTGTTGTAAAGACACATATTCAACCTTCAATTTCTTCTAAACGAGACAAATTTAATGCAAAAAATTAAAGAAATGTTAATTACGTACCTCCAGATACGATCGAGTTTTTCAGTTGGTTTTGTTGCCGCCAATTTTGGAGTATTGCCACAGCTGAGCAATAATGTCCAACTGCTGCTGGTGGTTAACAGTAAACGAGCGAACCGAGCGAACCGAGCCAACCGAGCCAACCCAACAAAGGACGGCACAAAATATACGTTTAATATTATGTACGCAAAAACAAAAAATTTAATTATTAGCTAAATGCGGACAATATGGCTGGTTTACGTTAGATCACAAATTAATCGCACTTTTTCGGCACAACACAAAACAAACATCGATACAGATTTAACACACGATCGCGAATATCGAAAATTAACATCCGATAATTTGACGAACGGACTTCAACGCGAACAAAATACAGAAAAACAGCAAATGGAAAAAATTTCAAAAAAAAAACTACGAATACGACGGGTCGACGAAGATAATAATTTAAATTTCGGACAAGAACAATAACAATGAATTCGTTCCACGAATAATATTGAATATGAAAAAAAAAAAAAAAAAAACGCGCGTAATCTACCTACGCAGTGTACGCGTAAAAATCACGTACGATCGTCGTCGTCGAACCGAGTGGCGAGTGAAGTGAAGCTGAAGGCTGAAGCTGATTTGCTGATTTGCTGATTTGCTGATTTGCTGATTGGCTGATTGGCTGAAGTTGATCGAAGAGAAAACGAGAAACGTGATTCACGCTTGTTGCATGGCGGCTTTTGACGACTCAGTGTTGCCGGTTGATGGATTTGAAAAAGTTATTTCGAAAAAGACGCGCGTAATTATTTTATCGGCCGGCAGTCGGAGCCTTGTGGGTCGCGAGTACGTTCGATATGAAAAAAAGTGGGGAACTTTCAGTTTTTTTGAAGCGAAACTTCTTTGCGCTGGGTATTGGGTAGTAAACTAATAAAAAGGGTAAGGCAACGAAGCACACCGCACACGAACCGGAAAACGTTAGCGCTGACCCTCCCCCCCACATGGAAGCCAGACCCGCGGTCAACTCTTATTTGATTAATTTCCCTCTTTTTTCTTCTCTGTCAAATAGTGAAAACAAGTTATAAGTAGGTGTTCTTTAGGAAATCTACTTATTACGCTCAGCGCGATAATAGCCCCCATGGTTGAGGGTGGGTGTAGTGGAGGAGTTTACTTGTGTTGGTTTAACGTCACAAGGACGAATAAAATATATCGTTGTCACACACCTTAGCTCTCGCCTCGCTGCTAGACAACTGGTTGGCGTCGCCTCAACCCAGTCTCTCCAGTCATGTCGAGTCCTCTGCGCATCGCCAGTGCGCACAGGACTCGTGGCTACAGCCATGACACTGGGGGCGGTGTTCCTGGGTGGCCATCGGTGGCCACCTCCGAAGATTCTCCTGAAATCTAAAAAGATTAGACGAACATGTTTATATATAAGATGTTATTTTATTATAAATAAAAACAACAAACATAACACTTATAATATAGGAACATGTGAAAATAGATATGTACAGAAATAAGAAATAGGAACAAGTTTCTTGTTTTTCTGTCGTTACGATCCCGTAACGGTGACAAGTGAAAAAAGAGACTTTCGACGAAAGTTCTTTTCGATAGCCGGACGCTGCATGATCGAGGATGAGACGAGTTATTGGCCGTAGATCACAGATTCTGTAAAAGGGAATAGTTGGGAATTAGCGTATCGTATGGGCATCGACGATGCTTAAAGTAGTGCACTCTGCCACCTATTACCCGAAGCTGATTATAAAGCACATGACAGTAATAGTGGGTGCCAAAAAATCGTAGTTATGCCGTTTTTAGGAGCATAATGTCCAATTATGGCGTACCCCAAAGTCAGTAAATTGGCTTGTCAGTCCAGTCTATTTTTGTCATAATCAGGAGAGATCTAGCGGAGAACGATACTACGTATCGATGATATCTACGTCTCTGTCATCTAACTCCAGTAGAGCCAGGAACTTGAGAGGTCTTGTAGATATTTGCTTGCTTGAGAATTCTATTTTTGCGTGACGCACTTGTCCATCACGAGATTTCTCTAAATCAATGATTTTAGCAAGTTTGTAAACGCCAGGTTTGGATGTGTAGTCCAAAACGTGTACTATATCGTTTACTTTCGGTACAAATGGTACCGTGCGCCCCGGATTGGATAGCGCAGTTGGTGGTCTATCTCTTAGATATAAGAGATATTGTCTCTTCCAAGTTAGCCAAAGATTTGTTAGGTAATCTTGGTCGAGCTTCCAAGTCTCCATAAGCTGTTTTGCTGTGGGAGTTGGGTCTTTAATCGATTCATTAATCGGGTTACTTAGGTAACCTAAGTTTGCCCGCAGGAAATGTGCGGGTGTCAATGTCAACTGGTCTAGCTCATCCGGAGATGGGCATAGTGGCCTTCGGTTGATCATTGTTTGTATATCTTTCAAGCTTGCTTGAAAGGTATGTTTATATATTGACCGATGACCGTGGACTTTATAGAACACTTGTTTTATAGTGCCGATCAGTCTTTCATAAACTCCACCATACCATGGTGCTTTAGCTGGGATGAAGTGCCATTTAATGCCCCTTTCATCTAAGTTAGTGTTTATTTTTCGTTCTTCAGAGAACGTTTTCCAGTACTCTGGTAAGTACGTCGCAATTAAGTGGAATTGCGCTGCGTTATCGGATAGGATAACTTTTGGCGTGCCTTTATCTGCGAAAAACGTCAAGAACGCTGTCCAGATGTCCTCGGTTGTCAAATTTGACACTGAGAGAAGGTGTACTGCTCTCGTGGACAGGCACGTAAAGATCAACACCCAATTTTTAATTGGTGTTGTAGTTGGAGTTGCCAACTGTGCTTTCGTTTTTGGCAGGTATTTGTCAAATACCATGAATGGGCCAAATATGTCCACACCTGTATAGGTGAATGGATTTACGAAAGGTACCAGACAAAAGTCTGGTAGAGCTGAAAAAGATGGTTGTTTAAACGGTCTTGTTTCAGCTTTTTTGCATAGCGTGCATGACTTTTTTAGAATTTGAGGTAACACTTTTAGTGATTTTGGCACAAAATAGTGTCTTCTAAAGTCCGCTATGGTAAATTTCGTACCAGAGTGTACGTTTTTCAGATGCGTATGCATCAGAATTAATTTTGTTAAGTGAGACTTAGGATGCATCAGTATTGGTGATAGCATGTCTCTTGCGTACTCAATATCTGGTAGATAATTTACAGTACGTAATATCCCAGATGGATCAATCAGGATATGAAATTTTTCGTACAGGATGTACGGAGGGTGATTTCGTTTTTCTAATACTTCGAGTAGTTTTGCAAAGTATTTCTTTTGGTCAGCTCTGATGAAACAGAGTAGAGCAAAATGAAAGGTGAAATCTAACGATGCATAAGGTGAAATTAATCTTTTCCTCCTTATTCGTTGTTTACTAAATCGTCGTACGGCTTCTATACATTTTAGAAGTGTGCGTACGAGTTTCGATAAAGTATTATATTTCATTAGATCTATGTTGAATGGAGTGTTCAACGGTAGATGTATGAAACTTTCGAAAGGTATTTCATCTTTCGGAATATAGCATGATTTGGTAATTGTCAAATCAAGTGGCTGAGTTTGGTTCGGTGGATCAGCTATCCACTGCTGCGACAGAACTTCAGGTTCTGGAAGTGTCACTTCACATTGATCTGTATTTGGACCAATGTAGAAGTGTGGTATGAATCTTTTTACAGATTTCATCTGCCTTAAGTATTTGGCAGGATGACGTTTGTCAAAAATTGACTCGTCATCAAGTGTTATGGATACGGATTGTTTAGAAGTTGAAGATAAAACTTTTTTCATTGTATGAAATACAGGCGTATCTAATTTGGTCGGTTCGTCTGGTAGACTTTCGATTATATTCAAATCGGTCTTTGGCCAAGATTGTTCATCTTGGGATAGCCAAGTTGGACCGGGCCACCAAAGTGATTCGGAGAGTTCGTGGATAGAGGAACCACGTGAGCCAATATCGGCTGGATTGTCCGTTGATGGGACATATCTATATTCGACAGGTTTTATACCTTTTATTTCGTCGACTCTATTTTTTACGAATTGTGGATGGACTTTTCTTTCTAATAGCCATGTGAGAACACATTTGCTATCAGACCACAAGAATGTTGGTGCGTTCTGTAAACTGAGCGGTTTACGTAGGGAACGTAGTCCACGTGCACCTATAAGTGCTGCAATCAATTCGAGTTTAGGAATTGTTATCGGTCGCATAGGTGTTATGCGTGCTTTTCCTGTTACAAATCGTACTGCATGACAATTTGATTTAGTATTGCTAAATCTGATATATATTGCCATTGAGTACGCTACTTGTGACGCATCTACGAATACGTGTAGTTGGTAGGTATTCGGATTGTAAGAGCCTAGATAGAATTGTCTAGGTATACAATAGTTTAGGCTATTGCTGAGATCAGTAATTATCTCAGTGGCCGTTGGTTCTAGATCGTCTGGGATTTTCTCATCCCATTTCAATCCTTTGGACCAGAGTACTTTCATGAACGTTCTCGACGGAACGAATGCTGGTGCAAACCAACCTAAAGGGTCATAAAATGACGATAATACCCTAAGGAATGTGCGTTTCGTCCATTGAGACGTAAACGGTTTTGGTTTGGGCATGTAAAGTACATCATGGTCCATATCCCAATATAGGCCAAGCACTTTTATAATTGGGTTGCTCAATGCGTGCATTGGGTTAAAGTTTTCTCTTAGCTGTTTACAATTGGTGCCCCATTGGGCGAGTTCCATTGAGATATCGTTGAATAATTTATTCGATTTGATGTATAAATCGATTGCTTCTTCGTACGTTGGTACGGAAACAATTAAATTATCAACGTAAAATCGTTCTAAGAACTTGTCATGGAACTCCATATCGACCAATCGGAAGTGATGTAATAGCACTGCTGCAAGTAAGAATGGTGCCGTTATGATTCCAAAGGGAACCCGACAAAATCGAAATGTTACCAAATTGCTATTGGTTAACGGATTGTTAGGATTTTTAATCCATAGGAACCGTGTGACATCTCTGTCATCTGGGTGCAATCCAATTTGATGAAACGCTTTTTTAATATCAGCGATTATTGCGTAAGGATTCTTACGAAAGGTTACAAGCATTGCTATTAGATCAGCTAATAGTACTTTCCCTTTGTGCATGCAGTCATTTAATGACAAGTTAGACTTTTTTGTTTTGGCCGATCCATCAAAGACTACTCGGAGTGGAGTGCTTTTTGTTGGATCGTAGATACCTTTATGTGGTAAGTAGTGTACTACTTCCGCGGGTCTATCGTTTTCGATAGGTTCGATCATTTCTAAGTCGATTAGTGAGGTAAAATACTGATCGTATCTTACGAAAAATTCTGGATTTTTCTGCAATTTGGGCAATTGCCTTTCTAATCGTTTGAATGCTAACTGTCTATTGTTGACTAATGGTGGTGGGCTATATTTGTATAGCCACCTGATTTGGTATCGGTTGTTCACTAATTTTATATTTTTATAAAATAAGTGCAATGCCTCAGTTTCGGCATCGTCCTCAACGAGGTTTTTGGTTTCGATACCAAGGGTATCCAATTTCCAAAAATTTTCGATACTTTCAGGTGATGTGAAAAATGATGGTTCGAATGCGTCACATTCGGTTGGTTTTCCTAAGAAACCTCCTAACATTTTTCCGAAATCTGTTTCGATTAATGTCAAGGTTGGTGATAACTGTTTAATGTGCTTTATAAACGACCACATATAATTGTTACCAACTAATAAATGTATCGTAGATTCTCGGTCCAAGCCAGAAAAGTCGATATTAGAATATCGTGGGTAACGGTTTTTGAATTCGTCAAAATCAAATTCGGATAGGTTATTCGCGATGTGTGGAACCGTATTGGCTTCCATTTGAACTTTAGTTCCATCGCGTTTAAATAATTCAAATTTTACAATTTGTGTGCGAATTTGTTTTGACGTTTGTCCAGCTAGGCCTCGAAATTTGATTGTTTCTGCGAACTCAGAAAAATTTTCTCTGAGGTGTTTATAGGCATATGTGTAAAACATATAGCTATGTTTGCTTCCGCAATCAAAAAAGCCGTTAATTTTCACTGGTTGTTTGGCATTTGGAGCGAGAATGTACGATGAAAACGTTAAGAAATGAGCGTCATTATCTTTAGTAGTAAAAAATGATAGGCACTCACTTAACACTGGAACAGCGGACACGGAACTCAGGTTCTCATCCTCTTGACGTTGCTGGGCAACGAGACTACCGGTTTCTTCTACGGAAGCTGCAGTCGTCTGTAATTGTACAGTTTGTTTAGGATCGGGTACAGGTAATTTTTGTTGCTGTTTATCAAACAGGTTACCTGGTGGCAAGTATTGCTTGCAGTCCTTCAACTGCTCGATCCATGCCGCAACTTTGCCCTCCGTGATCGGATATTCGATCACAGGGCATAAGTTCGAGTGATGTTCGCTACTTCCGCACTGGAACCATTTACAGTTCGCGGGTGGTAGCGCCTTGCAGTACTTGGTACTGGTATGCGATGTTGCACATCGATGGCATAGCCGGTATCGCTCGTAGTGTGCGCGCCGGGACTCCAAAGTACTCTTTTTTCTGCATAGGTGACCGTGATGGTCACCACTGCAGAAAATGCAGGGCGTATTTGGAGTCGGCGGCGTACGCACCGTTGAGGCCGGTATGCGTTGACCGGATGGGAGTTGTACCCATAGGGTCCCTTCTGCATCTGTAGTAGATAGAGATTCATTAGTGTCCCTATATTTTGTACGATTTGAACGTGGTGCTGGTCGCTTTCGAGGATTGGATTTATTCTCTCCTCTTTCGTTCGCTTTCTTTTCTAAAGAGATTATCGCAAAATTTCTCCTGCCTTTAGGTTGAGAGGAATTTTTATTTTGTGGGGTTTGATTAGGTTTATCGACCTTTTTTGGTACAGAGGTACAGATAGGCTCCGATAATTCCCTAATTTTAATGAACGATCTAACCACTTCGAACAAATGTTTAACATTGCGTTCGTTACTTTTTAAAGTATTTTGGTATGATCGGGGAGGAAATTTTTTAATTACTATATTGAATAGTTGTTCCTCATCGATTACTTTTGCAAGTAAGCGATACCTATCTACCATAATGGTAAGAGTGTCTAACGTGTCTAAGATTGACGTTGTATCGTTAGTGGTCGCCGTGTATGCAGTTATTTTTAGCCACATTTCAGCTCGAATCTTGGATTCGTCCCCATACCTACTATCTAGGAATTTTAGGTGTTGGATGTAGCCAACGTTGTCAGGGGAAAAATGACTTATTTTCTCTACTAAAACTTTCGGTAGAGCCCCTTGCAGTAGGTTGATCTTTTGTGGAATAGCGATATCTTTTCGTTTGTTAACGTAATTGTTAAATCCGTTAATAAACCCAGGATAGCCTAGGATATCGCCATCCCACTTTTCTAAATAAAATTTAGGTGGTTTGAGATTTGCAAACCCGGCATCAACTTGATCTTTTGGATCATGTTCCCAACATTTTGAAATATAGTTTTCGGATGTTGGTTTTTCGATGGAGTTTGAGTCCATCGCTACTGCTAGGGGTGTTACGTTTTCTATCGAGTTTTGCGATAGCTCGCGACACGACGTGTCGATTGATTGAGAATGGTTTTGAGATAAAGAGGGTTGGTGGGAACATTGCCTTTTGGGGCTAGGTTCACCCTCATTTATGTCAGGAAATATTATATTATCTAATGAATTTGAATTTTCATTACCTGTCACCATTCCTGGATGGCCCCGTTCTCCCCTCGCAGGGGTTCGATGTTCCGCGGCCGCTGGTGATGGTGGCGGAGGCGAACGTTCGCGTTCGGTTGCCTTTGTGGCGTCCGGGAGGTATTGATGAATGAATTGCGCTGCTTGGACGCCAAGGTCCTCATGAACCTTAGCAGAGAGCTCGCGGACTTTTTTCTGCGAGGAGGTCAGCACCTTACGGGCGGTGGCCTCCTTACGCAGAGCGTCTCCAAGCTCTCTCGCTAGTTCCAAGGCCCTAGCATCCCAGCGTTCTTGTTCCTCCCGGCGACGCTTCTCCGTAGCGTCCTCGCGTACCTCCGGTACGAATGGGGACGGGTGGTGCGATTGTTGCTGCTGCACATTCGATTTTATGGTCGACTGCAGGACCAGCAACTTTCGTTTTACCTGCCTGGCCCTGCGCAAGGTTTCTCTTGCGAGGCCACGTGGTACATACTCGAGGTCTCGAATGGTCGCCTCGATCGCACTGTCTTCATTAGACAGTGCGTTGATTTCGTACTGTGGTACGTGAGGTTGCTCGAGTTTTCTCTCGAGCGATTTAGCGTATTCTTCAGCGTCCTTGAGAACAGCTACAAACTGTTCTCTCTCATCGTCACTATCGGTGACGTCGCTCGTTCCATGCGTGGACGCTCGGCTTATGGGCTGTACGTCCATTCGTACAGGTGTGGTTGATGAGTGGCTCGGGGGTTGCTGCGTGCCCGGCAAAATAGCCGCCGCTTTTCGCAGCTCTTCCACCTCGATCTCGTCTACCCAGCGCGGTTGTGGCGCTGGGGTCGCATCTTGCTCACGAACCGTTGACGCTTCGGTTTGTTCCTCCTCTTCCATCAATAGCGATTCTGGGTCGAGGAGGACATCGATGTCGTCGCTACGCGACGTGTTTTTCTGCTGACTCATGTTCTGAGAACAGAAATAATTAAAATTGAGAGGGTCATGATCGATCGATTTTAAGAAATCGTTTTTTGTTTTTTCGATTTTTTCTAAGTTTTTTGGAAAAACGAAAAATCGGGCATGACCCGTGGGCGAAAACATTATTTTCGATTTTGCGAAAAAATGTTTTCGAAATTTTTCCAAGGTTTTACAAAAAAACGAAAAATCAGGCATGACCCGTGGGCGAAAGCATCATTTTCGATTTTGCGAAAGAGATGAATTCTAAAAAAATTTTTCCAAGTTTTTTGCAACAAACGAAAAATCGGGCATGACCCGTGGGCGAAACATCGATTTCAAAATTTTTACAAACGAATAAAGATATTCGAATTCATTTCGGTTTCCATGTTTTATGCAGCCAGGAATTTATTTCAGCGCAAACATGGGGTCACAAACCGAGTTGAATTCGTAATTAAATTACGTATAGAATTATTAAGCCATGTGCAGCTAAGATCGTTTTACGATCTTGGCTGCTTTCAATTTGTTCGGACTAAATATTGAGGTTACAAATTTGGGTAACAAATCAATAAAAATTATATAATTTGAGTCCGAATACCTATAATTTAGGCTCGTAACAATGGGTTACGAATGCATATTTAAAATATGGAGGCACTTTAGACGATATACTAAAGATTTAAAAATTTTCGTAAGTGTACTTACGGTTTTTGTGTGAATAATCGGCTGCACCTTGCGGAAACTACGCCACTACACTCCGGGGGGAATGAAATTCACAGATCGCGTAATTAATTACGAAAAAATCTATTAATTTTCGCTAAAATTGCAAATTAATTAATGAAAACACGGTCAATTGCGGAAACGCACATTCAACTCGATCACAATTTGACAAGGAATGATTGTGATCGTGAATATATTCGTACACCCTGGGTACGTCGTGTTAAACACGCTGATGTCGCTGCTGCTGCAGCGTGATGCATAATTTACGTTTGTGTGCGTAAATGCACAAAGGTTACAAACCCTTTTACGTATGTGTGCGTATTCAACAAAAAATTCATACGAACATCTTCAACTGTTCATCGGCTGGTGAGAGCCGATTGGTTGAAGCAAATCTTTTGTTTTCAACACGATCGCTACATTTCCTCAGAAATTCGATCGAAAGGATGGTATTTTCGTCTCTTTTCTGGAACGTTTTTTAAAACGCGTGAGTGCGAGAGAGATAGGGATGGTAATATTTTTCTCCATCTCTCTCGTTTTGAAGGACGGATATACCATATGCGTTAACGCTTAGCGAAGTTTTCTGTATCTGATACAGCCTAAATATTTTTAGGAAGAATTGTTGAATTCGATGTATATTATTCTTGGAATAATATACATAATAATATACGTAATAAATGGCGCTGGGGGCGGCGGAAAAATAATTGAAAATTATTTTTTCGTCAGCGTTATCTGAGCGACAATTACGAACGCCATTTCTTTACTAATTTACAATTAGAAGATAATTTACTATACGGGGTATAGAGAAATAGAACCGAATTGAGATTCAGTCTCGTTAGTCAAACTGTTTAGGTTTGGGATTAACTGATTAGGTTAATTCTTAACGAGACTGTTAAGTGCGTACTAGGTACGGATGAGAGTCATTGACTAGTGGAAGCGTGTGGGTTCGAAATTAAATTTCGGTTCTCGAAACCAAATTTCGATGTTCGAAATTAATTTTCGGATTTCGAAACCAGGTTTCGATCTGTAAAATTTATTTTCGATTTCCGAAACCAAGTTTCGATCGGCGAAATCAATTTTCGAATTCCGAAACCAAGTTTCGATCGGCGAAATTAATTTTCGAATTCCGAAACCAAGTTTCGATTCGCGAAATTAAATTTCGATTGAAAACGAATTAAATGAATTCGAGGTCCAGTGTAAGACACCGTGCTCCTGCTACCATGTAGTGGAGGAGTTTACTTGTGTTGGTTTAACGTCACAAGGACGAATAAAATATATCGTTGTCACACACCTTAGCTCTCGCCTCGCTGCTAGACAACTGGTTGGCGTCGCCTCAACCCAGTCTCTCCAGTCATGTCGAGTCCTCTGCGCATCGCCAGTGCGCACAGGACTCGTGGCTACAGCCATGACAGTGGGTACATTTTTTGTTTCATGACCTCGGAAAAATTTTGGCACTAGTAACTCAAATTCGCATATATAGGTATATATATTATAAAAGTCAATTCCTTGTTCCCATAGTACAGGTCGTAATTTTTGTCCGATAATCACGAAATTTGGTACGAACATTTGTACTAAGCCAAGGACCACACTTATTGAGATTCTAGTGCGAATCGGCCGGACAGTAGGTACTTCCAGTACCACCATTTTTGTTGTTGTTTTGACTATAAAATTCTTAATTTTGCGTCAATAGCCACGAAAATCGGAATAAATATTTATTTTAATTCGTCCGTAGCGCGCTACTAATTGTAGCGCAGATTGGCCAGACGGTGCTTCCGGTACCCGCTATTTTTCAGTAGGTTTTCTTTAGAAAATCCGCTTATACACCGAGCGACCGAACAAACGATCACGAATGAACGTACTTAAATATTAATTAGAAACATTTTACGAAAATAAATAGGCGTTTTTTGATGGATTTTTAGCATTTGTGAAACGATATTCTTCCATTCCATTCATCCTTCCGCCTCGACAGACCTGACATTTTGATCAATGGCCCATTAAAAAAAAAAGAAAGAAAAGCCCAGAGTGTTTGGGGTGGGTACGTTTTTCGTTTCACGATCTCAGGAAAATTTTGGCACCAATAACTCAAATTAATATATATGTAAAAAGAACATTCTTCTTTTTCAAAAAATTACAATCTCGCACTTTACTCTCGTTCTTTCATGTATTCGTGGTGTTTATTTTTGTTTGACCCACATTTGTAATTTGACACAATTCGACTATCTAATATTTACCATTTCCAATCATGTTATCTTTACCTTACCTCATTTCATGTATTTTCGACTCGACCATCTTATTGTTAAATGACATCATTTTTGACCATACTCGACATGACTATTTTCTTTTGTAACGAACGTCGATTTCATTTATCAAACTCATTCATTCGTCCGTTAATCGTCGTTTCAAACAGACAGATAATATTCAGTCGTATCTTCGTTCGTTTCTTTGTGTATAATAATCTTGAAATTTCTAATTTCACTACCGTTTTTAATCGTGTCAATAAACTTTGCTTTTGATTACGAGTTCACGAAACTTTATTTACGTGCAAATTAGATCGAGTGGAATACCCGGAAACGAACTTACAAATTAGAAAATTCTTTTTAAAATCTGAAAATTTTCTTTTTTTGCGATAGCTTTGACCAAAATACAATTGTTAATAATGGCTGAGGGTACCGATAAAACAACCACAGTGAATCTAAAAAAAATACGACTGTTTGGAGATGGAATATGGTTTGCCTTTCCCAAAGAACTACAAAAGGCCACACTCCATAATGAGCCTATGTCCTTGGGTCCTCCGAAGAGCGCTGCATCGGTCCTACGTTCAAGGGGACAATACAGGACAATCAATGTCTCCATCCCTCCTGACGTGGCCAAACTGTACCTTGACAGCAACGAGAACTTAGTATTCAAGGATTACCTGCTCCCAGAATTTTCACCCTCCGACCAAGCCAAACTGAAAGAAGACGCCGATCAACCCATAACCACTTCAAAGAAAGACAAGGATGAGTCAGTGACCAGCATCATGAAGCAATTTTTCATAGAAAAATTTTCACCCAAAAACAAAAATGTTTTCGCTTGGTGCGACGCCTTTGAAAGAAAGTCACAGCGGTTCAAGTTAGATGGCCAGAAACAAATCGAAGTCTTCAAAAGCTGCTTAGAAACATCGATGGCAGATTGGTTCACCATCAACCAGAAGAAACTCGGACTAAACACTGCATGGTCTGACTGGAGAGCAGATCTGATAGCCACTTTCGCAGACTCCTCCTAGAAACCAATACGGTATGCCTACAACTATAGATACATGAGCGGTTCGTATACAGAATTTGTTGTTAAAAAAGAAAAACTTTTTGTTAGAATTAGACAGGAATTTGCCCGACCTTGTGATATTAGATTTAATTATTTTGGGACTTCCTGTCCATATCCAAAATTCTTTAAAAAAAAATGTCGTCACGTCTCTTCGGATTTTGCATGACAAACTAAAAAAATTTGAGACAGAAGACAAAAATAATGACCAAAATAATAAAAATAAAACTTCTAATACAGATAATTTTGAAATAATAAACAAAAAAAAAAATAATAATAACCAACATGAGAGAAAATCAGGTGGTGCAGAAAAGAAACCTTGTACTAATTGTGAAAAAAGAGGCTTTTCTGAAAGGTACCACACGGAGGCTCTTTGTTGGTTCAAAGATAAGCCAAATAATAAAAAAACAATTAATAAATTAGAAATTGAAAACTCCGTATCCGATGATGAAACAAAAAACTAAATCACCCCCCCCCCACTGATTAAAATAAATTTATGCCTTAACGATAGCATTTTTTGAAAAGGAATTTATGATTCAGGTTCGAATATTTCTATAATCAATAGAAACCTAATCAATTCCATGAAAGTTAAGGCTTTTAAATTCGTTAATAAATCTTTTCGGATGATCAACGGGTATGGGAAAGTTTTAGGAATAGCCAAAATAAAGTTAAAAATTTTTTCACAAAATAAAGAAGTTTATGTTTTCGTTCTTGATGAAAAGGAATTTAATTACGATTTTTTAATAGGTTTAGACCTAATTCGAGAATTTAGCCTTTGCCAAGACGAAAACTTAAAAATTTTTCAGAAACAAAAAGATAATACTAAAATTTTTTGTGACAAAAATATTAATTTAGAAAACTGTAACTTAAAAATTTCCAAGAAAGAGTTAAATTTAGAACATTTAGATGATGAAAAGAAAAAGAAATTAAGAAAGGTTATTCAAGATTATGATTATGTTTTTGCAAAGAGTAAATACGACGTCGGTAAAGTCACGGACTATTGTGCTGTAATTAAGCTAACCGAACATAAGTATGTATCTCACAAACCATATCAATGCAATATCATCGACCAAAGAGAGATAGAGAGCCAAATTTCTAAGCTTCTTGCTGCTGACATGATTGAGGAGTCGACCTCACCCTTCCCTGCTCTTGTGACTTTGGCTTACAAAAAAAACGCCGAAGGGGTGAAAGTCAAAAATAGAATGTGTGTCGACTACTCAGCATTGAATAAAATAATTGTCCCCGAGAGTCAAGCATTTCCCCATATCGAGGATTTAATTGTTAAAGCTAGAGATTGTAAATGGTTTTCAGTTCTCAATATCAATAGTGCCTTCTGGTCCATTCCCATAAGAAAGAAAGACAGATACAAGACAGCCTTTGTGACACAGACTGGGCATTACAATTGGAAAAACATGCCTTTTGGATTAAAGACTAGCCCCCCAATTTTTCAAAGAATTTTAAGAAAAATATTAAAAAGAAAAGACCTAGATGATTTTTGTGTGAATTATATAGATGATATTTTAATTTTTTCAAAAACATTCGAGGATCATATAGAACAATTAAAAAAACTTTTCACATCCATATATGAAGAAGGGTTCAGACTTAATCTGACCAAATGTGACCTCGCACACAATAAAGTAAAATATCTGGGTCACTATATTCAAAATAATGCTGTTCACCCCATTTTTGATAATGTATTACCGGTTTAGGCCTTCCCAACCCCAAAAAATCAGAAAAATGTAAGACAATTCCTCGGTAAAGTATATTTTTATCATTCATATTTACCAAACTCATCAATAATTTTGGCCCCTTTACACAATCTATTAAAGAAAAACACACCTTTTATATGGAATGATAAATGCGAGGAAAGTTTCAAAAAAATCAAAGATTTATTATGTTCCAAACCGTGCCTTGCGATATTTAATCCAAATAGGGAAACAATTGTACAAACTGATGCCAGTCTGGAAGGAATAGGTGCAATTTTGAAACAGAAACAAGATGATGGCTCTTTCAAACCAACTGCTTTCTTTTCGAAAAAACTTAATGAGGCCCAGAAAAGAAAAAGAGCAGTTTTTCTAGAATGTTTGGCTACAAAAGAAGCCCTTATGTACTGGAGACATCGACTATTGGAACTGAAGTTCAAAGTTTATTCTGACCATAAGCCCTTAGAAAATTTAAAAATTAACACAAAATTCGATGATGAACTTAGAGAATTAATGCTTCAACTGTCCCAATTTAATTTTGAAATAGAATACGTGCCAGGAGAGTGACGGTGGTGGCGGCAGTAGCGTCGTAACTGGCGGAGTGAGCGGCAGTGCGGCACGTGATGTGTCCCGTAGTGCCTTACAACAACTGCTTGCACGAGGGCGATGAGGAGGAGGAAGAGGAAGAGGAGGAGGTGGAGGAGGAAGTGGGTACGCGTATGTATGTCTAGGACGACGTAGACGCTGGCTACGCTCTCTCAGACTCTCAGATGGACAAATTTACAGCGGTGGGGAGGGCAAAGCAAGTTTTATCGGAGTGGAGACCGCAACTATAGGAGAGTTAACAAGCAGCGATGTAATTGGGAATTTGCGTCAATTGTATGGCGCACTCGACTGCAACGCGGCTGTATTTGGGATTTTCCTTTACAGAGGGTTTTCTGGAGTAACAAAATCGTTATTTCACGAGCGCAGAGAGCGAAAAAACTTTTCGTCTTTTCTGCACGGTTGTTTTTGTTCTTTGGGTAGGTGGGGCAGTTTCCAACGACCACGGAAGATACATGAGGCCTTGGCCCACAGTACAGTAACTGGATAAATAGTTTCGAAACTAAATTAGTTTCCATTTGTAATTTTTCTACTCCACAAACTCAACGACCTGGAGGTGAGTACTGCCTTGCCCCCCTAGTTGCGCTACTTGTAACAAGTGACACTCAAAAGGCCAATCGCAGCCGATTTTACTGTCTATGCAAAATGCAGCCACTGAAAATTTTCCAATGAAATTAACGTAAAGAAATTTATAATATTTTCAATAAAAACAATCTTACCTATAATTATATTATGTAGTTGGCTTTCGTTTAGTAAAAATTTTAGCTTACTTAACGAAAAATGAGTACCGTAGATTTTCTTTGAAAATTCGTTTAAAAATCATACTAAGTAGGCTATATAGACCACTTTTTGAAAAGGTTTTCTTTAGAAAATCTTCTCATCACGCTTGGTGCGGTATTAGCTCCCAGGGTTGAAGGTTGGTTCGTTATTCGTTTCATGACTTCAGAAAAATTTTGGCACTTATAACTCCAATTATATACGTGTATACATATATATGTAAGATTGACGTACGATTCTCTGAATTGTCCGCCAATCTTTATAAAGCTTCGTCGATATAATCTCTCCCTATCTAAACTGGCCTGGCTGAATACGCATGCGAACCATTCTATACCTGTACTACGATAACCGCTGCTGCCTGCCGTCGATTTAAATTTTTTTTCTTTTTCTTTTTCTTTTCTCTTTCTCGTCACGAATGTTTTAATGACGAGTTAATAGTTAATACTTTTTCATTTGCCATATGTTTAAGAGCGTTGCGCTCCAGTATATTGTATATTTGTTCGCGGATTATCGTACTTTAATTTAGGATTCTTTTTGTACAATAAAGCATCCTTATTCTGTTCGAAATCTGCGCTAATTATTTGTGCTCGATACGGGACTTATAAATCCTAAATTTTTGCAAATTAAGAATCCGTGAAGTTTAAAAATTTTTTCAAAAAAAAAAAATACTTTTTCATATTGTTCAAATTTTTTATTGTGCCAAAAAAAGTGCAAAAATGTCGACCGCTATTACAAAAGTGAAGTTTGTGATTGTCCAGGATTCAAGTAGTGCTGATGCAAAAAGCAATATTGTCACTGTTTGAGCTATGCAACTACCTGAGAAAGATGAATGGTACTTGTTTCCAAAAGATACATCAGCCCTTGCAGCACATCCTATCCTCGCAGGTAATGAAGCTATAAAAAAAGCAAAAAATGCTATTAAAAAATGTGGTCAACGTAGAACAGTAGCCATCAATCTTATCCAGGATCAGCTTGAATCTTACTTCGACTCTGCTGGAAATCCCACCTGGGGTCAGGACATCTTAAAAACAATTCCCGAAAATAAAGAATATCTTACAATGAGTGGTAAGGGCACAATTAAAGAATCTACTGAGTTGAAATTAAAAATATATGATATAGAGGATAAGTTGAAAACTAATATTATTGAGAATGAAAACTTTAGGGATGATATACTATTAGGGCGAGACGCAATACAAAAATTCCGTCTTAACTGCGACTATACAGGTCACATCACACAAACGCCATTGAAAACTAGGAATTTGAATAATAATAATACTAAAGAACTTGCAACATTGATTAATTAGAATGAAAATATACCGATTCAGTTATTTGAAGCAAAAACGTCTCATTTAGATAGGGAGAAACAAAATCGAATAAAAAACATAATAGATAAATACGGTTTTATTTTTGCTAGAGATCAGTACGATGTAGGTAATGTCTCTGAATACGAAGCATCCATTACATTAATGGAAAATAAATACGTTGCCAAGAAGCCATACAGGTGTTCGTTCGCTGACCAGAAGGAAATTGAGTCACAGGTTTCAGAATTGCTCCATCATGGCATGATTGAGCCTTCTTGCTCGCCATTTGCCAGCCCTGTAACAATGGCTTACAAGAAAACTGGTGAAGATGGTAAAAAAGAGAAAGTACGCATGTGCATTGACTTTTGCGAGCTTAATAAGTTGTTAGTGCCGGAGAGCCAGCCATTCCCTCTGATCGACGATCTTATTAGTCGAACAAGGGGATGTTGTTGGTTCACTGCCATAGACATTAATTCAGCTTTTTGGTCAATCCCAATTAAAATCGAAGACAGACACAAAACTGGCTTTGTGACGCAACATGGTCACTACCAGTGGTCTAATATGCCGTTCGGTCTGAAAAACAGCCCGGCAATTTTCCAACGCATCATAACCGGGATTGCTCGTAAATTTAAATTAGAAGAATTTTGCACAGTTTATATTGATGACATTCTAATTTTTTCTAAATCCTTCGACGAACACCTGACTCATATTATACAATTAATTGAAGCTATAAAGAGCGTCGGGTGGAAACTCAAATTTACCAAATGTAACTTTGCAAATCGTTCTGTAAAATACCTAGGCCACATCATAAGCGAAAATGAAGTTCGACCCTTAAATGATAACCTGATCTCAATTAAAAAATTCCCAACACCTAAGTCAAAACAGAATGTCAGGCAATTTTTAGGTAAGATTAACTTTTATCACAAGTTTATCAAAAATGCATCTCAGACGTTGGAATGCTTTCATAAAATATTACAAAAAGATTCGCCCTTCTTATGGGATGATAATTGTCAAAAAACGTTTGAAAAAATAAAAATATACCTAACTTCATCGCCGATTCTAGCCATATTTGATAGGAACCTTCCCATCAGGATCTATACTGATGCAAGTGGTATAGGGATAGGAGCAGTTCTCAAACAAGTATAAGAAAATGGGGATGAGAAACCCGTTGCCTATTTTTCAAAAAAATTGAATAATGCTCAACAAAAAAAGAAGGCTATCTACATAGAATTATATGCAGTTTGGGAAGCAGTCAAGTACTGGAAGTATTGGCTGTTAGGAAATAGTTTTACAATTATTACCGACCACAAGCCTCTTGAACACCTCAATCTAAAAGCTAGAACCGACAAGGAGTTAGGTGACATATCGAACAAATTGCTACAATACGATTTTAAAATAATTTACCAACCCGGCGCTCTAAACTCCGAAGCGGACTGTTTGTCTCGCAATCCTGTGCTGGATAGTGCCCCTGAAATAGAGGAAATAATAAACAATATAAGTACTAACGAAATATTAGAAAGTCAGAAGAACTTTAAAAAAAATAAACACGATGAAGTAAGAGATTTGATAATCACAAGGAAAATAAAAGGGAAGCAGAAAATTGTTCTGAGTCAAGAATTTGGAAAAACTCTGATTAAAAAAGTACATGAAGAGTTAGGTCATATAGGCTCAAAACACCTCTCAAAAATAATTAGGGAATATTACTTTTTCAAAAAAATGAACAAAATGATGCTGGATTATTGTTCTAAATGCGAAATTTGCATTAAAAATAAGAGCAGGAAACCACGTACCTTAGGAGAAATTGGTTTGTTGGGTCCGGCCACAAAACCGTTTGAAATAATGTCTCTAGATACAGGTGGCGGTTTTGGGAGTCGACGCTCAACTAAGCGATACATGCACATTCTTCTTGATCATTTTACAAGATACGTGTACATTTCTACTTCTGCTGGGCAATCTGCCCCGGATTTCATTAAGCTTATTAACTCTGTGAACAAAAATAATGATATTAAAACCTTATTAACCGATCAATACGGTGCCTTGAGCTCCCAAAATTTTGAAGATTACCTACAGAAAGAAAACATAAATCACGTATTCACGGCTGTAGATTCTCCATCTTCAAATGGTATGGACGAACGAGTCAACCAAACTCTTGTAAATAGAATTAGGTGCCGCATTAATGACGCTAACTTTAACAGAAAAAACAGGGCATGGACTTCAATTGCCCATAATGGTGTCAAAGAATATAATGACACACCACACTCAGTAACTACGTTTGCTCCCTCATACCTTCTCTTTGGAAAATCCTCTGTATCTTTTGCCCCTGATTTCTCAGTACAAATCCGTGATCTTAAAAATGATCGCAAAATGCTCTCCAAAAATCGCTAATATCTCATGAACAAAGCAAAAAACGATTGGATAAGAAACTACGTAAAATAAATAAACTCTCAATAGGAACACTTGTATACGTGGAAAATGGTAATAAACTGAATCGGCACAAGCTGGATGAAATCCGGGTGGGCCCTTTTCCTATAGTTCGGGCGCTATCCAAATCAGTTTACGAAATAAAAACAAATCACGGAATACGTACGTTTCATATTAATAAATTAATGCCTTATAGGGATAATAGAGAGAGCACGTAATACACGGTGACTGCCCTGAGTCCGCTGTTCCACATCATCTGAACATGTCTAAAGGGTGCCGATGTATGAAATGTTTGATCTAACAAATTAATAAAAAATTCAATTTTCTTTTTTTCTTTCAGGGACAATTCCCATGGTCAACGTCGACTCAAAAAGAATGAGCTTTCATCTCATTAATGAAAAATTTTTAGTAAAGGTAGCATCCAAATACTCGAGTTTTGATACCAGACCCCAAGAAGGTATCTCGGATCTTCGAATGAATCTCTTACGCTACCGTTTACCAAATTTGATAGTTAGTTTTAAGTCGAAAAATAGAGTACCTCGTTTAGTTAGACAGTCGAAAAACCCGATCTATCAGCGCTAGGTTATACTTTCACTTACGTGTTTTTACTCACTTGATTAGGGGGATGTAAGATTGACGTACGTATTCTCTGAATTGTCCGCCAATCTTTATAAAGCTTCGTCGATATAATCTCTCCCTATCTAAACTGGCCTGGCTGAATACGCATGCGAACCATTCTATACCTGTACTACGATAACCGCTGCTGCCTGCCGTCGATTTAAATTTTTTTTCTTTTTCTTTTTCTTTTCTCTTTCTCGTCACGAATGTTTCAATGACGAGTTAATAGTTAATACTTTTTCATTTGCCATATGTTTAAGAGCGTTGCGCTCCAGTATATTGTATATTTGTTCGCGGATTATCGTACTTTAATTTAGGATTCTTTTTGTACAATAAAGCATCCTTATTCTGTTTGAAATCTGCGCTAATTATTTGTGCTCGAAACGGGACTTATATATATATATATATATATATATAATTATATATATCAATTTCTTGTTACCACTATACAGGTCGCAATTTTTGTCCGATAATAACGAAATTTGATACGAATATTTGTACTGAGCCAAGGATCGGACTTATTGATTTTGGTGTGGATCGGCCGGATGCTACTTCCGGTACCACTCTATTTGTTTTTATATTAGTCATAAAATGCGGAATTTTAGAATCACTTGTACGAAATTTTAAACACGTACTCGTTATAATCTATTGTAGCAGGCTACCAATTTTGGTGCGGATCAACCGGACGGTACTTCCGGTAAAGTTTTTTTTTTCTAATTTGCATTAACTTTACTTTGTACAAAAATTAACCACACGTTCAGTTTTCTGTTTTTTATTTCATAATTTTATTATATTTCTTCGGCTTTATTTGAAATTATACAATCGTTTACAATACTTTAATTTTCCATTGTTTTCCTTTTTTCCCTTTTTTTCCTTTCATTTTCTCTTTTTTCATTTTTTTCCCTTTTTTTTTTTTTCTTTTATTTCCTTTTTTTCTTTTTTCCTTTTTTCCTTTTTTCCCTTTTTCCTTTTTTTCCCTTTATTTCCTTTTTTTTCCTTTTTTCCCTTTTTTACCCTTTTTTTCCTTTTTTTTCCTTTTTTTCCTTTTTTTCTTTTCTCTTTTTTTTCCCTTGTTTTCCATTTTTTTCCCTTTTTCCCTTGTTTTTCATTTTTCCTTTTTTCTTTTTTCCTTTTTTCCTTTTATTTCCTTTTTTCTTTTTTCCTTTTTTCCTTTTTTTCACACCTTTTTTTCCGTTTTTTTCCTTTTATTTCCTTTTCCCTTTTTTTCCCTTTTTCCTTTTTTCCCTTTTTTTCCTTTTTTTTCCTTTTTTTTCCTTTTTTTCCTTTTTTTCCCCTTTTTCCCTTTTTTTCCTTCTTTCCTTTTTTCCCTTTTTCCCCTTTTTTT
>WOFM01000421.1:383824-417764 GCA_011428145.1 Ericerus pela | reverse complement strand
ATATATACTAATTTCTACTAATTCATTTGTGAACACCCACTTTATGTCATATTCTTACGAGACCATTGGTCATACTTAATGTACATATATTTCTATTAACCAATAAGATCAAAACCCTTCTCCAACACTCTGTAAATTCGCCTGAACCTTCCTCTTTGTACTTACTATATAATCTCATGTTTTGTACTATTTCTAACAGTCTAAAACATTCTAAAAACATTCTAAGTCAGTCTACTTAATTCTCTTTATACTTTTGATTACCTTGTTACAAACTTACTTATTCTTTTAATTCTTGATGTCTATAACTGTTACTCTTCTATAAAGTTTATGTTTAATACACCTTTTTAACTAACTTGTGTATTTGATTGTTCTGTTACGATATATAACCGTCACAAGGCTAATAGATATTTTTCCAAATTAAATGAAGTAACCTGGTAATTCGTTTTCCACCAGAACTTCATTTGATTTTTACTAGTATCGAAGACTTGTACATCAACCTGTCTTCACACACAGTCAACGAACAATCAAGATCCATAAGTTAAGGATTCCACTCTAATAGAAGTGATGAACTATTGGTTATAGTTATAAGATATAAAAAACTAAGTATAAGCATTTTGCGAGATATTTTGGAAATAACTTGAAGTATTGTGATTTCATAATAGTATTTTATGTGACTAAAATAACCCGTAGTCACAACTTGTAAATGTTATATATCAATTTGTAGAGAGTCTATGTGACCTCCAAATCTACAGAAATAAACAGAGTAACTGAAAATTATCTCACTCTTTATTTCGTCAAGTCCTACTCTGGGTTTGAGACATAACATAACGTCACTTTTAATAAAGTAATACTCAGGGCCGTAGAGTGGAAATTCGGTCCTGAGGGAGAATAAATTTACGGGGCTCCTAAATACTTGAAAACTTCATCTATGTTCAGGTGCAGTATAAAGAATTCATCAGCGGTAGGGATTTTATAATACTTAGGAAGCCCATTTCGCGAGCGGGGGGACCAAAAAAATGTTTTCAATTGTTTTTCATGAAAATCTACTCATTTTTCGCTTTTTTTTTTTAAGAATGCATGGCCTCAATAAATTCCGGACCCAGGGAATCCCCCTTACCCCTCTCGTCAAGACAGGTAATACTTTACAAACACTATACCAACAGAATGTCGACGTGTCAAGAATTTGTGAAGGCAACATTAGGAAAATTGACGTTTTGTCGAGCACTAAGAAGACTTTTTTCAAAATCAGATCTGACAATAACTTATTAAAAAAAAGCTTCTTCTAAACATGAGATTTTTGACGTCCTTTCTGTTCAACAAGTTCGTGTTCTTCTCGGTTTGGTTTTGATTCGTCAAAGGCTCTTAACTAGATTATGAATAAAACTACAAAGTTCCATCAATTTCGAGGTTTCAAACAAAAACGTAGCTCATTGGTTGGTAATAAGAAGCGTCATCTGTTAAAATGAAGGAGGAAAGGACTTTGAAGAGAATCATGAAGTCTCATGGAGCATACTTCCTCACGGTACTGTTCAGGATGAACTTTCACACGGTTTTCTTACGTGTTTGTTGAACCATAGATCTTTCCTTTGTTCTCACAAACATCAGGAAAATACATTCCCTATAATTTCGTTTTAAAGACTCCGGTGTGTGACAATCTTCCATGTCGATACATACGCATACGCATGCACTAACACAAACGTCTATTTGTCCGACTAAATTTATCAGTTTTAATTTCGTCACTCAGTCATGACCTTTGGCACCAGTTTAAACGTTCACAAACTTATGATCAATAAACAAATGTAATTTTCTTCGACACTATCTATAACTCGTCTCGCTAACTTTAAAAAATTGACTTTTCTTTAGATACTACTAATCTTTTCAATAACTACAATGCAAAAAGGTCTAGGCTAAAATAATTCAAAATAATGATTTAAACATTTTAGTTTAATAGGCATGAGTTCACTGAATTTAGAGAAGAAACTTATAGTTTAATTTTTTATAAGCAAATTTAATTGCTTCCTCGAGAATAATTCGTCTACATCAGTATACGCTAAACACCAACAAAACTTATATCGACCAGCAAGTTTTTCAAATTATATACACCAAAAAAAATAGTAACAATATTCAGCTAAAATGGAAGAACTTAAAAAAAAAATTTAAGTTCTAACAAAAACTTTCAAGATCGTTTAGGAAGCTCAAAAAGAACTGATATGTTTTAATCATCAGATGAAAAAGTTTTCCTCAAGTGGAGGCATAGTTACTTTTTTTTTTCTTCCCCATTCAGAAAAAAGCACCTATGCGTCGAACAACTTCAACAAAACACAAAAAAGAATAGACAGTCAAATTTTATCCTCGGTATTTACCTTACGCAAAAACAAAGATGGCCGCTTGTAGAAATCTCTTGAAATAAAATTTTCCTCACGGAAGGATCACCATAGTTATGATTTTAATAACTAATGAAATTTTTCATTTTCAATCAAAATTATCTCATCTTTTCATGCCCTCATTCATAAGTGCATATTAGGTTTCAGAAATTATCACTCAATAGCATTCAGCGGTAAGAAATCAGCTTGCTAGAAGTCTCCACGTGAATGTCAATGAAATTTACGAATAGCGGCAAACTCAAAAAAGCTAGTGCTAGTAATCAGTTTAGAAGACCCCTAAATTTGATCCACTATCAGAAAAAAAAAACAGAAAGGTTTATCAGATTACTCAGAAAATACGGGAACAAAGAAGTCTGGAATTGTTTTAGTTTACAAACACATTCAAATATTCTCTCCAATCATCTGATAAGAAAATTTCAGTTCAGGACAATGCAGAAAAACAGCGAAATATTAGACAACTTCATACAGTACGAAGGTACCTACTAAATCATACTAATAAAAGTAAAGAAAAAATACAACAGAAACCGTAAGAATCCACTGTATAGAGAAGCGTGCAAGTAATCTTTACTTAAATCCAGACCATGATTCAGGGTGGGTGCACTGACTACGCTGAACCCAGGCCTCCAAAACGACAGGACCCTCATACAAATAAATAATTTAGATCAAAACACAGGGATCATACTGTTTATACAATAAAAGTTTTAAACTTTTTCAAGGTTACTAAAAATCACAGGTTACATGAAAAAATTAATTTGAAACATGTTTTTTTCTTGTTATTGATTTTTTGGTGGGGAGGTGAAGTAAGGGCCCCCACTCACCTCACTTTACGTTACTAAAAAGAGAATGAAACTTGATTCAATTGACCCGAGTTTTTCAACAATAATCAATGGTAAAATAATCACAGATTGTTTCATTTCCATTTAATCGTTCAACATCGTTTAAGACATTTCCGAATGAACAGTTATGACTTATATTTACAGGGGACGAATTTGATTCGACGTGTTATGACAATTTTGACCACCATGTCAGAGGAGGAACCGACACACTCACAACGAGAAGAGTAAGTTTTTTATTTGTGTTTTTTCGTAAATTTAGAAAGTTACACTGAAAATAATTTATGGAAACCACGATGGTGAAATTTTTCCTGAACAAGAAATTAATATTCAAAAACTGTTTTATATTAATTACTTTCATAAAGAAACACAAAAACAAACATTAATAACTTTCAAGATTGAAACGGGAATATAACACGTCTTACTGGTGGATACTCTTCTAACCTCCAGTGCTCTGTAAAATTCTTCATAAATTAAGAAAGATATTATTAAGATTATCATTTTTCAGTTAAACCGTGCTCCCAAAAATGGCCCTTCTTTTGCAGTTAGATATCCCACCAAATTAATAAAGTTTTAAAAACTCTCACTATCAGATAACACATGATTTTCAGATAGGTTTATGAAAGGTTTCCAATCAAGATATCTGTTACTGCGAATGCGTCTTGTGGCTCTAATGACGTGAAAATATATATCTCAAAAAAATTTAATGATACATTTCATGAAATGTGCGCTGCTTTAGATGCACAGAATGTGAAACACTGATATCTCTGTTTTTATCTTAGACCCATTTTTGTATCACAGGGTGTATAGGTAATAAGACATCTGTATATATGTCTCTGCCATACATGGGATCATGCAAATTAGACTTCTGATCTCACTATCAGTTTCTACGTTTTCACTTCAAACTTTATGAAAGGTGTTCACATAATTTATATAAATTTTAGAAAAATACATTAGGAATTGAGGCAATCATAAAATGATTAGATTTTAAAAAATTCATACATCTGTGTGGATGTTGGTGTAGGTATTTATTACTTACTACTATTATTTTTATCTGAGTGTCTGGCGACTTAAACCTTTCTAGGTGCGGGGAGCCTACCCACTTAAAAGCCTATGTCACGAGTAGAATGAAGCTCTGACAACTGAATGTAGGTCAGTGGTGACTATATGACAGCTAAAACACACACTGTATCAGTGAGTACTCAAGTACATTGGTACTCTCCTTCCTTAACATAACTCTACATATAATGTAGGCAACACATCGTCTGTGTGAGGGCTCACAGACAATGTGCATTTTATTTAATGTGCGGATCATTATATTTATGATCTTGGAGATGGTCCCCAACCTGTCTGTCGATGAAACAAAGCCACATGTTAGCTCGATATTCTAAGAAAATTTAATCAAAATTGGAAGTTTGGTTAAATAGATATCGCCAAAATTGAGTCATATTAAATGATTCAAATTACATGAACTCAATCAATTCTCAAAAAACAAAGACAGGATTGAGCTGAAATTTTGATGAATCTTTTTGATTTGTTAGCTTGAGAATCTGTGAAAATTTGGATAAAATTTACATTGGGTTTGGGAGATATCGCTGAAATTCTGTTTGGATCCTGTGAATAAAATTTAGTTGAAGAATTTCAGCAATATTTCTCAAACCCAATGTACAATTTCATCTAAATTTTAATGGATTCTTAAGCTAATGTGTCAAAATGATTCATCAACATTTCAGATGAATCCTACAGTTGGTTCTTGAGAACAGATTGAGTTCATATGATTTAAATCATTTAATTTGACATAATTTCAACGATATCTTTATAACCAAATGCAGGATTTTGATTAAATTTTCAAATAATATCGAGCTGACATGTGGCAATGTCTCTGTAAAATTTCATTTTTCTAAAAACAACTATTTTTTCGCAATTGTTTTTGAAACTTTAATTGCAATGTAATTAATGTAAAATTAAAAAGAACACTCCATCGAATATACGCTGTGGTGGTCATTTATGGAACTAAATTTGATGGGCCTACTTTTTCAGGAATTGAAATGACTTGTTTATTCAATAGGACTTTGATTCAAACAAACCAAATGAAGTTATCAAAGCTGTTTTTCCTATATGTTTTTGGCCATTGGGATTTGAAGTGCCCAATTAATACCAATTTTTGTAAAAATAGATCTTTACCCTTCATATTTATGTTAAAATCCTTTATATTTGGAACTGGGCGCCTATCTGGCTTTGTTTTAGCATTTAATGCTCTATACTCGCCTACAATTCGCCATTTAATTCCAGGATTTGGAATTATATGATTGGGGAGCTTTGTGAACTATTAGAAGGTCGAAGGACCCTTTCTTCTACCATTCATGCAAATTCTTTCTTGGCCATAGCTAATCTATCTGGAGCTAAGCACCTAGCCTTTCCAACACAAGGTTATCTTACTGTTTCAATTATATGTTCAGTACCGTGTCTATAAGTAGGATCTCTGTTGGAGATAGGCTGAGTTATGCCAGGGAAATCTTTTAGAACTTTGGTAAAATTTTCATTAATTTGGTTGCAACCTCCAACTGAACTGTTGGATATTTATTAATTTTTTTTTTGCCAGTAACAAATTTTCCAGTTGTTGAATCAATCAAATGTTTATTTCTAAGATCTACTAATAAGCCAAAATAAGCCAAAAAATTGGCACCTAATATAGGGTGTTTAACATCAGCAATGGCAAAGGTCCATATCACTTCTCTATGAAAAACTAATAAACTGCATTTAATTTTGATCTCAGAGCATATTTCTTGTGTTTCCATTTTGCTGGTAAGATACTGAAGTCAACACCTGAATCTGCAATAAATTACTTTCTTTTTGTCCTGTCTGTTATAAAAAGGTGACAAGAGTAATTTTTTGAGAGGGTGGCCACTGCTGTAACAAATCCTCGAATTAGTTTGACTTATTTCCTTTTTTATTGAATTCAGCTAAGAGTTATTTTTTCTTAGCTTCATCTTTTATGATTCTTTCTATGAAGAAACTGCACTTTGCATTACATGCAGTTACATCTTCACCAAATTTATTATGTTAATGGCAATAGTCATCTCTCCACTCTAATCCTCAGGATGATTTTGGCATGGGAATCTATTTTTTGAATCATCTCTTCTATTTTTATAAGCTTTTATTCTACCCACTACTGCAATTTTAAAATATATCAACACTGCACCCAACCTTCCCTAACAAAACAATATTTATTTCAATGAAGCTAGAGCTAAAAATAAATAAAAGCTTTTCTTTTAAAAACTTGTTTTAAACCTAAACTTATTTATTCGTGCTTGACTGTCTATTACTTCTGTTTCAAGATCAATTGTGGTAATTATTTCTATTATTTTATAATTAAGTTTTATTTCGATTGGTGTTATTACTTTGCTGTTTAGTTTCCAATCTCAAAGCTGCTATTTAAGCTCCAAGTTCACTTAATGCACCACAAGTGTTTGGCATAGATATAACACTAACTGAAGTTTTACCAGGATACTGCATTGCAGTTTCTGCTGCTTTAGCAAAAGTCATTAGTTGTTACTCATTATTCGCTTCAGTAAGATTTAAAATACCAAGAGATTTAACTATTTGAGTTTTTTATTAATTTTTTCATTTATATGATAGGAGCAGAGACATAATTTACTCAATGATCAAAAAAAATGCTCAGAATGTGTTATCATTTAAAAATTTCCAAAATGTAAAAATTTGTGTTCTGGATATGTTTAAATGCTCAGAACTTGCTCTGAGCTATAGGCTAATAACACAACATGAAATTTGCATTGTGGTATTAGCCTAAATGCACAGAATGCATAGTGGAAGTTTCTCAATTCCACAACAGGTTCTTTGCCTTAAGCCCTATTCATACTACAAAAAATAACGCTTAAAATGAAGAGAAATGCTTTGACGATGCATGTTTTTGCAATCTGCTGATAAAAATGAAATGCTATTCCATTAACACTCATATTGTTCAAGTCATTACACTCTGTTTTCTTGTCAAATAGCATCACATTTTTATCACCGGATTGGAAAATCTTGTGTCGTGAAACCTCCTCTCTACAATTTTGGCGTTATTTTTTTTTATTGAGAACTGTTTTATTTTTATCACCAGAATACAAATTCGCGTGGTGGTGATAAAAATTCCCAGAATGCATTGTGGAATTGAGAAACTTCCACAATATATTCTGTGTATTTAGGCTAATACCACAACGTAAATTTCGTGTTCTGTATTAGCCTATAGCTCAGAATGTGTTCTGATTGTTTAATAAGTTTACATTAAAAACAAATTTTTAAAAGATAGGTAAGCTTTTATTTATTTATTTTTTTGGCTTTAGCTTCATCCGAAATAAACATTATTTCGTTCCGGAAGGTTGGCTGCAGTATTGGTATATTTTAAAATTGCAGTAGTGAGTAGAATAAAAGCTTATAAAAACAGCCAGAACACCGATTTTCACATTCTGGCGATTTCTAAATGACAGAACGCATTCTGAGCATTTTTTCACTCACTAAGCTAATTTGGTTTTTGCTCCTTACATATACAGTTGGTTGATCATCACCCATTACCATTCCATACATTAGCTCTTTGATTTTATTACTTTGAGTTTTTCCAAAAGTCAACCTAATTTTGTTGACAAAACATTGGTATGGGTCTTCTTCATTGTCAGGACATTCCATAATATCAGGACATGCATTTATTATTTGAGTTAGCATGTTTCCATAGAGTTGTTGATATCTTTCTTCTCTGGGAATGCTTTCCAATTGAAATCATCCTCTTAGTTGGATGAACTAGATTTCAACATTTTTCGGGAAGAATTCAGGTAACTAAATCCATTTAACTTTTTCATATTTTTTATTTTCAAATTTGAATTTTGAAAAGCCTAGTAAACAGATTTATGTATACTATCATCCAGGGGCAGATTTTAATTCTGCAGGATTTCTAATTAATTTTTCAGCTAGAGTTTCATGTAGCATTGAAATATTTAATTAACTTCATTTTAGAAGATCTGGACAAATGATTGTACGATTGGAAAGATTCAACTTATCCAGTTTTCAAATTTTTATTTTTGTAATTTTTAAAGATTTTGAGATTATTTTGTTTCTCCAGTATCAGAAGGTAGATTTTTCATTTTGTTTTTAAAATCCTAAATTTTTAGAAAATTATTTCACAAAAATTTTATCCTAATTTGGGACAGCATTTATTTCAATGAGGTTAATTCCCCACTAAGTCAAGTCTGATTTACATTTGCAGAATCAGCTATAACATAACCTGACATAAGGGCAACAGTCGCACTTATCACTCAGCAAAAAATTTCCGCCAGTTAGCATTTTCACGCCTGAACAGCCACCCAATAATTACATTGGGGTTGCTACTGTAGCTGTTGGTTGTAAGTATTTATTACCTAAACTATTGTTCCGCAACCTGATCCTTTTTAAGTGTGGGGAGCCCACCTACTTAAAAGCCTACATCAAAAGTACCATGAAGCTTTGGCAACTGAATGTAAATCAATGGTGACTATATGTCAGCCGCAACACCCATTGTATGAGCAAGTACGTAAGTACAAAGGTATTCGCCTTCCTTAAAATAGGTCTACATATAATGTAGGCAACGCATCATCTGTGTGAGAGCACACAGATCATGTGCGTTTTATTTAATGTGCGGAGCACTTAATTTATGGTCGCAGAAATAGTACACGACCTGTCTGTTGACATAATTAGCCAAGCCCATAATTAGTCATAAGTAGGAAAGTCCCTACAATCTGAATGACCACGTCGTCTATATATTTTAGCCACAGACAATCATCTTCTCACATTCACAAAAATGATCTTAAATCAATTTTCAATGCCCCATTCAGAATAAAATTGATGCACACGGCACTGGGAACCTTAATTATATTTTTATTACATGTCCTTCACGCAATTTTAAATTCCATGGATTTGCTTCTAGTCCAATTCATTCTATCAAACTGCCTTAGATCATTCGTTTCGTTGGTTATTACTACGTCAAAATTTATTAGTCCCTTTCGTTGCTTTTTTAATTCAACGCAAGCATTCAGCTACTTTTCCCTCTCCCAAATGGTATTCCCATATGTTAGAAGTCGTAGTTTTGTAACTAAAACCTCAAAAACTTCGGTTTAAGAAGCAATGATTTTTTTTATGGACACCTTCCTGAAAAATAAATAAAAAATGTGCTTCGCAGTATATCAGTGAAAAATAAAGCGAAACAACTTCATATTTAGATTTTTTCTATAATTTTATCAACAGAGATTTCAATCACGTAACCTATTAGATAATCATTTGAGTGTGATTCTTGTATCTTCATTTTTTCCCAAGAATGAAAATCCTGATCATATACAATTTTTTTTTGCAGAATGGGATGAGTTTTGAATGAAAGTTTCCAGAAGACATCGAATCTTCTGACTTATTTTCTCACATACCTGTTCGTTTCATGTTTTTTTTTTTAATACAAAATTTAAGCCATCTAGTAAAAGTTTTCAAACCCATGTTTCAGACTGACTAAATTAACATACGTCATGAATAGAAAATTGTACAAGAGGGATAAAATTTTTTCCATCTGAAAACTATTCTCTCCAAATATACACTTCGTCAAAATGAGCCTGTTCGTTAGTGCTCTACTTTCATGTTATGGTGATTAAATAATACAATAAAAACATTATATTCTTAGCTAAATATCACTGCAACCCACTCTACGCCTATACTCTGACAAGCGAAATATTTGAAATCGAAACGCGTCATGTTTTACGTTCCATCTTGGAAGGCAACAAATATCCACCCATACACACTTTATTCTCGAATAACAATCTCATTTATACTAAAATAAGGTTTTGTATATATATGTTCCAAATTACCAAAACCAAAAATACCATACCTCAATTACACTTACAGAAGAAAACAAAGAAAAAAAAATTAATCAGAAATGTACTGTTAAAATAAAGAAACCCAATAACGGACAATGCGAGGTACTATCAAGGAACGTTTTACTCAATTTCAAAAATTAACGGCGCTATACCCTTCAACAAGTTTCAATGGCTTTGAAATATTTTACTTATTTTTTTACCTTATGACTTTACAGTCATAGTGTCGCCAGCGTAGTATTGTTGCGGATTTCACACTGACATTCAAAAAGCAAAACAAACAAGACGAAAAAAAAAACATCAGCTTCAAAATTTGGATGATGACTGGTTACTGCACAAAGAGGGTTGGTAGATCTGAAATTTATATACCTACATCATTTGTATTCGTTTTTAATTAAAAGTTTTCAGAAGGGGATTCAAATTTTAATGAATACTGTAAACAAATTTCGGCAGTTCGAGAGGCTAATTTTGACTCAAACGACAAGATGAATTCGATTTTAATTAAATAGAGATTTCTAATTTTATTAATTAATCAGGTCGCGTCGCAGCGAGCGGTAAGTGTAAATAATTTTATACTTTGAAGGAATGAAAATGGTTTCTCTACGCGGCGTTCTTGGCTCAATAAAAGCTCCATTTCTGTTCTTTTAGGCTCAAACAGGAATCGGGTTTTTACGGCGCATACCGACGAAACCCGCAAATAGTATACGGCAAAAAATTTCCTATTTCCATGGACACGAAATCTTTTCATGGTTGCGCGGTGGATATAGGGAAAGAACACCGAGGCTCAAAATTTAAATGACACGAAAAGTAGAATTCTTTTTCATTTACAGATTGATACTACCCGTACTTTCTGAAACTGTAAGCATCACTGAATTTTCTTCTGGAACCGCAACAAATTAAAAAAAAATATCGATAGCACGCCAGTGTCAGGAAGGTAGATTTCGTTTAGAATAGGCGGTATCAAATTACGTTTATTGTAGGTTCCATTCATTATAGATTATCAGAATTTTATACTATAATGAAAATTCAAAAAAGCTGTAATTCAAAAACGAAGGGGCGGATTCGGCTTATCTTTGAACCTGACCAAAATATAGATCCAAAGTATACACACGCCAAATTTTGTCCCGATCCCTGAAGAATTAGGCTCTGCCTGATTTTCTAAAAATTCCAAATTCAAACAGCCGCCATTTTGAAACTAATGAGTGGATTCTGCCCATCATCGTAAGTGACCGAGATATGGACCCGAAGTATACACATGCCAAGTTTCGTCCGGATCCACAAAGAAATATGCTCTCCAGTTTGTTGAAAAATTTTGTTATGTCTCATGTATATATAAACTTTTAAGAGGACGGTGATTTTGGGGTCTGGGGACCATGATCGGAAAAATTATAATAAAATTTTCCCGAAGTTGTGAGACGCCACCCTGTACAATACGTAGATTCCACCTTAACAGAATGACAATATTAACTGAGTGGACAGAAACACTTGGAGTATTCGTTTTCCAAAACAAAGTGGGCTCAATGGTATCAGAACGGCATTCGAATATTTATAACGGAAATATTCAACTTTTTTGGCGAACAAACAGCATAGATTTATACTGAATAGAGAAATTCAAATTAATGTTAAACACCTTTGCCCTCATTTTTCAGCTCAAAAGCCTTTCATTAGCTTTGAGATGTATTTAGGTACTTTAATCTCTATCGAACAAAAGAGCCGTATCTCCCCACAATTCCAATCGAACACTAATATTTTGAACATTTGTTGTCGACAAATATATTTTCTAATAATCAAAATATTAATACATTCATTTAGTAAGATTAAATCCCAGAAAGAATAAAATTCATAAGAATATCAAGTCGCCAGAAAAACGAACGTTTCTTTCAAGTTAAGCGATCATTCATCTAACAACATCCTTCGTTCCCAAAAATGTTTATACAATATTCTCTTCAATAAATATTTCGATGCAAATGACTGGATATTTCTGAGCTATTTTTCTTCCAATCTTTCAAGAGAAAGTATAAATTATTCCCAGCTTCTCGCATACTCTTTCACTGTTCATAAAATCATTGATGAACTATGTTTTCAAATTTACTTAGCAACAATAATTTTTCATTCTAAAATAATTTTCACTTCTTTTCATTTGTACTAGTACAATAAGTAAAACAATGTTCTGAAATTATAGGAAAAACTTTTCTCAATTTTCGATCTTTTATTTTTAATAAACTTAACCGTAATTCAAAATAAAATTCATTTCCAACGACATTAAAAAATATTCGCGAAAATGGAAGTGAAATTTTCATTTAAAGAGTTCATAATATAGTATGGCTAAGGTAATTTTGATAGTAAGTCCATTTCAATTTTACGACTAATTACTTCAATTTTTCCATCGAAAATATAATAAAGTGAAAACATTAACGAAAAATGAGAGAAAATGTAAGAAATAGATTGTCAAAGAAAAGTAAAACTAAGAAAAGAAGATGGGTACGAACAAATCAAGTTAAAGGTTTTTTTAAAATTAAGAAAAAGAAAAGACTTTAGACTAATAATTATAAATTTATGGAATTTGGTAAAACCCTTAAGCTTGTGTTAAAAATTCATTCTAAACAGTACCATCGTTCGATAATAATCGATATTTATCAATATCTTGTTGAGGCGCTGGAAGTGGTGTTGAGGACAAAAATAACAAGTCGATGTATTTTGATCGAGAGAAAAACGTGTGTTAACAACAAAAATAAAAGTAACAAGATAGTGGTAGACGAATCTGATTACAGAGTGGATGAATAAATTATTGTAAATCAGTGTGTGCGTGTGGTGTGGTGCAAGGAATTGGATGGACTATAGCCCAACATATCTAATAAACATATCGATACATCAATATTTCATAGTTTCAGGTAAAATAAATTACGAAAAACCATCGACAGTCAACGATATCTTGAACAAAAATATCAATTTATCGATGTTTTATTGTTGAAAATCGATTTTTCAGGACTTTATTTCTCAATTTTCTCAGAAACTACTGAAACAATAGACACCAAACACTTATCAGATCTAGTCCCATATGAGAAATACCTTTCCAGAAAATTTTAGCCTTATCGCTTCGGTGGTTTTCTCAAAACCTTGAATATAAAATTTTTTCAAAAAATTTTTCTCCTCCAGTTTTATTGGAAACTACCATTAAATTAATATAGGCATTAAATTTCTATCAAACTTGCACCTACAAAAAGATAATCTATCGTAAAAATTTCAATTCCATCCCCCTCGTCATTTTCTCAGAATCTTGGCAAAACGACATAATTTGGATGTAAAGCTTCCGCTGGACTGCGCCACTAGCAGTGTTGACATTAGGATAATGAGCAGTTTTTTACATCGAAAACATACAAAATTAAAGTTATTGAAAGGAATTAAACAAAAAATGTGATTTTTAAGAGATATCAACTGATGATTCCATGAAATTTTGGCTCAAATTGTACATTTATTTCTCGAGATATCGCCGAAATTCTGTTTATATTCCTCTACTAGATTATAGTCTTATCACTAAAATCATAGGATTTGAATAGAATTTCAGCAGTATTTCGAGAAATAAATGTACGATTTCAACCAAAATTTCAGGGAATCATCACATAACCTATATAGATATCTCCTAAAATTTTCAGCTTTCTACCACTTATGGTCTTCGTGCAATTGCTTTCGAAAGCTTTAATTGTGTAAATTCTCAATGCTAACAAACAGTAGATAATCCCGAAATCAACATGTTTGACGAATAGATCCCAGTACCTATGTATGTATATTATGCAAATAAAAAAAATATTAGGTGAAAATGGGAAAATCGTTCAAATTATTTCCTTTTCTCATGAAACAGACCCCTAACCCTTTTGCAAGGTCAATTTTAATGCCCCATTTGCAACCAAACTGGGTAAGAATGTGCTCAAAAGAGAAAAGTAATATTTTTCAAATTTTTTTAGCATGATCTACTGCAATTATTGAAGACTTGCTAAAATAAACGCAAATCCGAGAAATTCGTTTGCATAAGACTCCCCTTAAATTTATTATTTCTCTGAATTAAATGCGCATGCACCAACCACCAAAATTTCTTGCTTTTTCCACTAAATAACGAATTTAACAGTGTAACCAAATACACCTAAATTAGGAAAAGTCTTGGGCTGGCACATGTCAAAGCTGCAGTGCTTCAGTGCTTATTTTATAATTAAATTAGATGGAACTAACATATGAGCCTACATAATACAAGAAAAGAAGCGAAAAATTCAATACATGAATGTCTCTGTGACTTCATGTCTTTCTTATTTGGAATAGACTATAGTGATAGATTTTTCTCATTAAATTTTAGCCTTTTTTATTGATCACAAAGACTTTCCAGTAAATTTCATTTTTTCCTCCATGACTGACAAAAATACGTTCATAGTTTTTCGTTTCTTATTCAAACTCGCGTCCATTCAACGAAACAACAGCACGGAAAATACAAATTCATTTCTTTATGTCTAAATTTTGTATTATTACATTCAAAAGGTAATCCTAATAAAACCTGTTTTTTAAAGAGAAAGAACAAAAAATTCAAACCTTTTCTAACAACATTTCGTTTTGTTCGATTTCTACAATTTTTATACATCATTTCAAGTTTATAATTTATTTAACGGATATTATTTCACTTTCAGTCATTTTGATAAAGAAAGAAAATGCTTATCGCAACAAAAGAGAAAGCCTTACATTTTCATTCCCTTTATGGATTCTCTACTCTGAAATTTGAGTTACTTAATACGAAAATTCAATGTGTTTGATCGGTTTCATAAAAGATTTCGTTCCCGAAATTGCATCCCCTGGAACACTTTTCGGTGAGTTTCGCTCATTCACTTCTCCTTCTCATATCTTTTTCTTTCCACTCTCAAACCAGCCAAAATCTATAATTTATGAGTTATAATCATTCGTAACATTGTTTTTTTTTTACATAATAAGTTGATGAACTGTTCAATATTTCCGTTACAATTAATAATCTCAGCTCTGGTAGGGGAGATATCTATTTACTGAATAAATAAATAATAAGAAATTTACCTTTAATAAAAACGGTTAACTTGAATAGCCCAAAAGAGAGGTGTAATCAAAATCTTACTAGGGTGATGGTGAGTGAAGAGGAAAAAGAGGAGGACAATCTTGATAGCCATGAATTAAGTATGAAAAATACCTTCAAAGGAAAAGAGTGAAAACATTGGATGGAGAAACTGGAAAATAAAAATGATTTTTCAAAATAAAATTACCATGCGAAATATTGACCAATAATTCAACAATTTGACTGGCTTTCATTTCCAACATCTTTAGATACCTTTCACCTGTAGATCTAAGCACAAAAAGAATCAAGATAATGTTCTCTTTTTTTCAGAAGAAAACTAAAAATATTTCAAGCAAGGGATACGTAATATGTACTTGTACCTACTACACAAATGAAGTATCGACTAAATTGAGCTAATTTAGACGAAATTTTCATCATTTAATTCCGCTAATAAGTCCCTGATCCTCAGGGCCCGACAGAACTCACAAATTCTAATTATGACAGCCAAACAGATACCTACCGGTCTTTGACGTTTTTCCAGAAAGTGGTGTTCAAACTAACTTTACCTGGTATCTAATCCAGGAATTTTCTTCTAAATATTGTTTAGGTGATTGCAGATACTTCCGTTTAAGACATTTACGCACATAAAACTTCCTTTACTTTTTTTTTTTTTGTGCTCAGCAGTACGTTTTAATAGGGTTGGGTCGATGAACTAGTCTATGCCAGCGATCAATTGAACGATACGTAATACGTAATCCTACATTTAAATGACGAATTTGTGATTAATTATCGGCACAAAACAAAATAGTTGCGCGTTTGAAAATAATTCATGACGATACCAATTCTCTACGTTCGACGAATTAATCATTTAGACGACTCTACGACTGAGCACACCTGTACCAGGATGTGAAGCTGACTACAACGATGGGGTAGTGAAGAGCTGAGTAAACGTTTGCATTCGAAGAGTATCGCTCATATCGGATGGTTTCACCTCCAGTACTATTGTTCAAGTGCGAATGTGTCACATAGTGATTTGCTGCTTTATCTTTCTTGCGAGTGGATATGTCGGTATGGAGGATTGAGTAATAATTAGGAAAAAAGTTAATTTCTTCATTACTAAAACTATGCAGAACGTGTGAAGAACAAAAATATTAATCATACTTTTCTCATTCATTGTGAACTAATACACTAAAAACGCTTTTACAAGAGGAAAACATGGTGTGAACTGAAAAGCGAAACCTAGAGCACTAAAATGGAAAATCAGAAACACCTAAACCTAACCTGGCAATCGCAATCTTAGCGTTTTGGTGATCATATACAGAATAGTTCGTGAAATTGAAACTGAAAATGAAATTATAGGCAAGTAGAAAAAAAGTTTACAATATAATAATAATACTCTCCTTTAGTTAATGCACTTGAGTGAAAAGAATTCGGAAATGCTGCACTTGATTGAATTAAAAGCTCATGCGTGACCTAAAAAGTGGGAAACTTTCAACGGATCAGTAAAATCAATATCAGAAAATGAACATGAAAACAATTTTAATAAGACAAAATTTGAATAGAATAGTTTACTGAGTAGGTATGAGTGTGAATAAATTACTGAACTCCTGAGTGACTCCACAATTACATTTAAAAAGAATTCAATGACGTATTCAGAACATATTGGTCATTTACTGTACCTACTTACCCATTTTATTATTGATAACAGACATACAATTTCTATTCCTGCGAATGAAGCAACAAGCTTTTAACTGAGGAATACTTTCCGTAGATACCAACCAGAATGTCAAAAGACAAAAATATCAAATACTTCGTTCTAAAACAGGGTAGACTATAATTTTCCAGGGTTTTTCTACGATCTCATATATCTGACATAGGGTGCAAAAAATTCTTCTGCTGAGATCTATTTTTCGTCCCACTAAAAAGCACCGAATGTATTAATTAAGCAACGAGTAGCGTCGACGTAATAATACTAAAATTATGCACCCACGACGATTAAAAGCTATCTTTAATTAACCACAGCGATGTTTGTAGGCTGCTTTTGTTCCAAACCAAACCGATCGCATAAACCATGTATTTTGGCTATATACGCCATAATGCTCAGTTCAAAGATAATTTGTTTAACAAATCGTATACCTATGGGTTAATTTGGACTGCGGCTTACTTTTTTCTCACCGAATTTGAACCTTAAGAATGCCGAAAAATCCGCACTCTATTCATCACCACTCAATGATGAACATAATCAACAAAAATCATTCTTTCAAAAAATCACGTCATATCATGAGAGAAATAACCTAAAAATAGATACCAAGGAGATATAACACTCACTTTTGAACTCCTAAATCCACCATTAAAAACTCTCCAAATTCACTCACCATTCAACCCCTTCAGTAACAAACTACCAAAAAATACACCAAAAAAACCACATCATCACAGTGGAAACGAAAAATATGCATAAAAATTGATAAAATACACACTATCAAACACCCCAACCACCCTCATCATTCAACCCCTTCATTCCCACAAAATACTAAGAGAATACACCCAAAAAATCCCAAAACAACTATCAAGTATTTCTCCTTCACAGACGAAGTCATTATAATGATATGTTAATATTTCAAGGTTATATTAAGGAAGTTCATGAATTTCTACCACACAGACGTCATTTCAAGGTCATCGCTGTTAGAAGCCTTCTTATATGACTACCTACTGACGTTTGGTCAAAATATCCTTAACTAATACTAGTAAAAAAGTTTTGACACTTATCTAGTATGACGGCATGAAAAAATATCAAAAAATGACAGCAGAAACAACCAACCGACCAGCTTCGAAAACTTTCAAAATTTTTTTACCTTGATTACCCACATCGAGTTTTCGCGGCACGCAACAAACCTAAGGGATTAAACTTCAACTATGGTCATCTATTTTTCGTTTGTTTAAACTAATTTGGAGAAAGCTGAGGCAGTTTATAACGTATACTAAGTACTTCTACTTCATAGAAAAACGTTGCTAATGTTCTATCTTAGTCTTCAAGTGACATCGTTTCATTGTATGCTGTACTTCACTTATTCTGATTTACACGATCAACTCGGGGGAATAATTTGCCAAATGAAAAAATTATTTCCAATTTGTCATTAATACTGAAACGGAATGAAACCACATACCTTGTACGACTTAATACGATTTTCTAACGCAGGTACTCCTTTCTTTTTTTGAAAATTTTACAAGTAATTATCGATAAAAAAAATTTAGGAATTTTTAGGGTAATTTTTGTACACAAGCCCGTAACCAGACTTTAATATTAGAAGAGGCAAACGTCATTGTGGGGACTCACTGGTATGAGGAAAAGGGTCTCAGAGCACTCGACGACAGTCGCCGCCCCAAAGGGCAGGCAAATAATCGTCCTCGTGTTACATTCGATCGTAATTACCTGTATATACTTGCAGGTAATGTACGAGTACCGAACTGTGACACAATAAGATATCACGATTTGTACACGAACCGGCCAGCCATCTCTTATCTCGATAGGGGATGATGCGACCTGGCCGTTCTAACCAACGTACATATTATCTTACGTACGTGTGTTTGTGTGCGTGTAAATAAGCCGTATATAAACCACCCAAATTGGTTCTAAAATCGACAGTGTTTGGTCTGGTTCTGGCTTACTCGTACTTACGTACGAAGTGGCTGAACACGCTTAAATTCTGTAGAATTTCCATCTGGTGAGAATATCTCTCACAACAAGGTATTCCACCGTGGTGACCCTAATGTGATTTTTGGCTACGTCGTGAGGTGTCCTGAGGCGCGTTGCGCTTTTACAAAAATTCGGTGCGGTGCGTTGGCGAGAAACTCGCTTGCTTGGCAAATAAAATATTTTTTTGCAGACTAAGACATGTAACGGCCAAAAGAGGTGTGAATGTACCTAGTTAGAACCACTTTCAGTGTTACACCATACACGAAATATCACGTACTTTAAAAGTAGTAATACTTCTAAAACAAATTCAAGTTATTATCCACAAACTATCGTGGACCTTAACATTTGTTAGAGACTCAATAATATTTTAAAACACAAGAGTGAGTTTACACATTTAATAAAATAATAATTTGTACATCAAAGTACATAAACATACGTTAATATTTACACATATATAATCACAATTCAACAAGCAAGACTATCTGTTCACCAGAGACTTCTACTAGAGAGGTTCCAGGTACTTAGAAGTAGCTGTCGAGAAACTGTGTCTTTTTCCACTGAATTGAGGGATTATATACTCGTTCAGGGTATGAAAATGTAAGTGTTGGATAGGTAAAGTGAGGTAGGGTGTTGTTATTATAGGGTTGTGCTGACTCGTTGAGTACTCGAGGGGCAGGCACAAATAGGTCATGAATATACAGAAGGTATATCTATATTTGTAAAATCAAATACGGGTAATTTAGTGGTTGTTTACAAAGAGTTATAGGATAATAATTATTATTGATAAATATCTACGTTTTTGGTATTCGAAAATGTGTGGATGAATATGTTCGTCATTTCTAAAAATAGACAAAAATATACGTTACAAGACAGGAGTAGAGTCTACTGAAGTGGGAATTTACACCCCTCTCTTTAAAATATATAAACAAAGAGAAACCAGACAGTAGACCTGGAGGAAGAAGGTTGGACTCATCCCCCAACCCCCCCAACTACGACTCGACACTCCAAGAATTTACCAAATCTGGAAGAAGGCCCTCAACACCCAGAATTAGCATGACTGGGAGCTGCAATAATTAAAGATCAATTAGCAGTAAAAACGTTGAGAAGTGGTCGAACTTTAAGCCAAAGTTCTGACCTGAAAACACGTGTCCTACAAACACAGGAGCCAGTGTTTTCAACCAGCAAGGAAAGAAGTAGTTCTATGGAATACGCTTGTCATCAGAAAGACACAGCAATGGTCCCAAAACCATCGCAGAGAGGTAGTAGTCAGCCACAGCTGACACCCAAAGTCTTAGCGCAGATTATGCAACTTTTGTAATTGAAGCCAGGGCAGAATCCCAACTTCTAAAGATGGAGGATAGAAATCCCGGAATTTCTGCCCAATGAGGTAGACTTGTGTTTGACACTCTTGGAAGGCAGGTTCAAGACCAAGAATATAACTCTGAACCAGCGGTATCTACACATCTGTGGTGGCATGCCCCCACAGATAATCCGCCACATTCTGGATATTATGGAATGCCCTTTGACAGAAGATGACAAAAATGCCTGGTTTGTCAAGAAGATAAAGAATGTGTTTGGAAAAACAAAAAACCAAATCATTGATGATGTGATGGGTGGTATGAAGATGGGGGATGACAAACCCTCAATCTTCATGGCGAAATTGAGGCAGAAGGCGGATAATATTGTAGCCCCTTCTGTCATAGGCAATCAATTTTGCAAACAACTTCCTCAAAGTGTTGTGCACTGACTAGCCGCCGTAGGTTCGACCGTCATAAATACATCCTCAGACATGGACTTCCTTGCAAAATCAGCAGGTAATGCGCTAGAATATACCAGGTCAAAGCCTGTGGTAAGTGCAGTATATGCTAGTGTTGTCAAATAACAATATTTTTTTGGTATCGATACGATATCGATATTTGTGGGAAAATATCGATAATATCGATACGATATCGATATTTTATAAAATTTGATAAAAAATTTTTGCAGATGGCTCATCTGAATTATTGTCATTTAAAACTATGAAAATAAAATGTAAATTTGAATTTTATAAACTTGAGGGAAAGAATAATGGAAGCAAAGTAAGTCAGGGTATTTACTTGACATTGTTGATGTAATTGTAGTAATAGATATATGTGAACTATGTTTAAGAAATCTTCTCATTTTGGACTGGAGTCAAGATCAAGTTATTCTTAATTCATAATTTCATAATTCATAATTATCATAAATATCATCTATCAGTTTCAGTTATCACTCATTCACTCGTAATTTTGTCAATACCACAACCACAACTAGAGAAAAAATAATTAAAAATTGGCATTTGAAAATATCGATATTTTTTCCAAAAATATCGATACGCAAAATATCGATATTCCTGGAAAAATATCGATACGTATCGATATTTTTGACAACACTAGTATATGCAGAGACTGGTGAACTCGCTCAACTTCGAGCCCAAACAGCTCAGTTGACCAAGGAAGTAAAGAGAAACAAAAGCTAAAGCTCAACGAAACCCAATAGCAGCTGGCGACAATGATCCAAGTCAAGAAACAACAATAATAAAAGTAGCAATAGCAAAGGACAACAGTCCCGATCCAGAGACCAAAGATCAAGTTCCAACAACAGGGGTCAGAGTTCAACTCCCCCGAGAATATCATCACCCAAAAACCAGTCTTGAAATTGGGATGAAAAGAGTTGTTTCTTTCATAATAGGTTTGGCACAGAGGCCACCAAATGCAAAAACAGGTGCAAATGGTGGGGCAAATCCTATACCAAGGAGGCGTCAAACTAGAACAAGCGGCCATCTATGCGGCCAAAGACTTCTTGGAAAAACACTCATGCCGCCTGTTCATAAAGGACAGGACTAATAGGAGATGGTACTTGATAGACTCAGGTGCAGATTTGAGTATATTTCCAGTAAGTATAAACCAGAAAGTACTTCCTCCGAACTGTGAATGGTCAAAACCTTCCAGCTTACAGACTTGAGACCAGCAAAGTCGACATCTGACTTAAGAAAAATATGACGTGGTCCTTCACAGTTGCTGATGTTCCAAACCCGATCCTGGGTGCAGATTTCTTCGAACATTATGGCCTGATCATTGACCTCAAAAAGGGCAAATTGATCGATAGTGAATCTAAAAATTGTGTGGATAACAAAATGCATGCTTACAGACTGGGCACAAATATATCCAGCTGTACAAAAGTCAATGGACAAATCTTACGGATCCTGTCTGACTATCCTGGAGCCCCTCAACCATCAATTTGCAGGCGTCCTACCTATAAAAATGACACAGTTCATTATATAGAGACTAAAGGACCGCCTTGCCATGCTAGAGCACGAAGGTTACTGCCTGACAAACTCAAAGCGGAACGGGAGTACTTCCATCGCATCATTGAGGAGGGTGTATGTCGTCCCTCAAAAAGCTCATGGAGCTCACCTATCCACATGACCAAAACAGCAAGTGGAGAGTGGCGAATTGTTGGAGACTACAGGGCCTTAAATGCTAAAACAGTTCCTGATCGCTACCCAATCCCCAATATAATGGACTTCAATGCGAATATGAAGGGTAAAACGATGTTCACCAAAATTGACATCAACTGGGAATTCCTCCAAATTCCTATGGCTGACCAGGATGTACCAAAGTCAGCGGTTATAACCCCCTTTGGACTTGCCATTTGGACTTCGCAACTCAGCACAAACTTTCCAGAGATTAATCAATAGACTGTTTAGGGGATTGCCGTTTGCATATGCATACTTGGATGATATTTGCATTTGCTCTGAAGGCAGTGAGCAACAGCACGAGGAGAATGTAAGAGCCATCATACAGCGTATACACGCTGCCAGGCTTACTATCAACGTAGGTTAAAGCTTATACGCACAGACTGAAATTGACTTCCTCGGCTACAAAGTTTCAACCGAAGGCATTTCCCCATTGAAGACCAAAGTACAGCCAATATTGAATTTCCTGAAGCCCTCAAATGTCGCTGAACTTAGGCGTTTCTTGGGGATGGTGAATTTCTATAGACGTTGCATGAAGAATGCAGCAGCCAAACAAAGTAAGCTGTTTGCACTAATTAAGACAAGTAAAAAGAAAGATAAGACTCCACTCGAATGGAATGAAGAAGCCAAACAAGCCTTTGAGAAAATCAAAGATACACTGGCAAATGCAACTCTATTGGCTTGTCCAGATGAAAGTCTGCCATTATGCGTAAGCACCGATGCCTCTGATTTTGCTATTGGTGCAACCCTGTACCAACTCGACAAAGACAACAAGAAATTACCGCTAGCTTTCTTCTCGAGGTAGCTCTCAAAAACAGAAAAGAATTATAGCACATACGATAGGGAATTGCTTGGAATTTTTGCTGCGTTGAAGAATTTCAGGCCCCATTTAGAGGGTAGATGTTTTTCTGTGTATACTGACCATAAACCCCTAACATATGCCTTCACACGAAAAGCAGAACCGGCATCGCCGATAAGAGCACGACAATTAGACTACATTGGTCAATTGACTACCAACATTCAGTATATAAGTGGAGAACTTAACACTCCAGCTGATGCCTTGAGTAGAATCGAAGCTATTTTGGCTCCTATCCAATTACCTTATGCTGAAATAGCTAAAGCACAGCTTAAGGATGCAGAATTGCAAGAGTTGTTATCGAACGATGATACTACTCTCAAATTGAGACAGCGAAAAATTCCCGGTACTGATGTTTTATTAACATGTGACGTCAGTACAGGTAAGAATAGGCCATTTCTACCGGTAGAATATCGCAGGTTGGCTTTCAACAGTGTACATAATCTGTCACATGCTGGGCCAAAATGTAGTGCGAACTTAATTTCGACCTGAACTGTCAAGAATCCAAAGTAGGAAGACACACTTGCTCGCCCCTCAAATCCTTCAAACAAACAGAGCGGTTTAAAACTGTACATATGGACTTGGTAGGCCCATTGCCACCATCTCCAGGACACAGATACCTGTTGATGATAATAGACAGGGCAACACGATGGCCAGAAGCAATTCCTCTATATGAGATGACAGCTCCAACTGCAGCTGCCAGGTTATACGATACCTGGATTGCGAGGTATGGTGTACCAGAAGTCATAATTATGGACCAAGGTCGCCAATTCGAGAGCTCGCTCTTCAAAGAGTTAGCAAATAAGCTTGGTGTTCAACACAGTCATACCAAAGCTTACCACCCTCAAGCCAATGGCAAAATCGAGAGATGGCATAGAGCTCTCAAAGCCTCTATCATGTCACGTGATACCAAGAGATGGGTAGATGTAATCCCTACCATCCTTCTTAGGCTTTCAATCTGCCCTACAAACGGATACACGTCATCTGCAGCGCAATTAGCATTTGGCAGAGCTACGCCTCCCAGGGGACTTCTTCACAAAATCAAAGGAAGTTAGCCCCAAAATTATGGTACAAAATATAAGAAATGATGCCAACAATTTTCTGGAACAGGCAGCTTGCCATTGCCAGCCCAAGATTTAAGTCTCAAAACACTTGGCCAATACCTCACACGTATTTGTTAGAGACGAAAAAATGAGATCTGCGCTGGAGAAACCATACACCGGTCCTTACAAAGTAATATCACGAGATGAGAAAAACTTTGTGATACTCATTGCAGGCGAACCTCGAACAATTTCAATCAACAGATTGAAGCCTGCATACATGGTAAGCGATGATAAAAGAATAAAAAGGTTGCAGAGAGAGAACAAACACAGAAGAAAGTGAAATAATAAATTCACAATTAGAGAAAACACAAAAAATAAAAAAGTCGGTCAAATTTTCGGACGATGTTACCACTAAAACATTCGATCCAGAGGCCCCCATATGCCCACAAAAAAGAGGCAGGCCCCTAGGCAGTAAAAAATGTAAAAATTCCCATCCTTCTTGCAAGTCTGAGAGGATAATGCGAAGAAAATAAAATTTACTCCCAAAAAAGTAATATCCGGTAAGAATATGCGACGAAAATCGGAATTCTGTGAGACAAAAGAAACTCCGAAGATAAGCAAACGAGGAATGCCAATAAAAAGAAAATGACAGGTATAAACAAATCCACGTGCGATACGGAAATAAACATTGCAACGTGCGTTTATTGTCAAACACAAAGATAATCTTAATGTTGTGACGTCACAAACGGAGATTTCTTTGTAATAAAATTTGAAAAATATATTCTCTAAGTTTATTTCAGGCATAACTTTGCTTAAACCGATCAGAACTTAACCGGAAAACTTGCATACAGCCGAGAATTTTAAGCGCTATCCTCTCTACGAGCTGATAAGAAGATGTGAAAATGCTAAAACAAAAGTGTAATGGTAAATCAAAAATAACAGTAAATTCACCCGTTTTAGAGCTGTCCTATAATACAGACGTGTCTTCTAAAACATTTTTGGTTCCTTTTCTCCAGCAAACTTATTTCCAATGTTGCTGCCAACTACCATCCTGAAGTCTGCCACCTCTAAGACTGCTTGAAAAACCACTGAGCTCTCACAAACTCAGCGGAAAATTTAGCAGAAAACGGAGCTGGACCAGATAGAGGAGGAGCTGCTCACTGATACAGCTCCTCCAGTAGAGAACATCTTAGGGGAAATGACAACTCCGCTTCCCCCGATTATCTCTCCTCCCTGGTCACCGCTGGAACCAACCCCAATTCTGGAACCCCCAAAACTGGAGTCAAAACCTGTGGAGACCTGGGAACCCATGAAGTTTCTCTTCACAGCGGAGAGGGCAGCTAATGAAAAAGCGAAGATGGCTGCCCTAGCATCAGAGACTTCAAACTCCCCGATGCTGAGAAAGCCACTCTTCAGACGACTGCTGCCCCCTCACTCCTGCCACCACCCTCACACCTATACCAAAAATTGACCACCTAGGCATAGGGGAGAAGGCAGTCACACCCAATACCAGGCGCGCAACAACGTAAGATGGAAATCTTACAAATGCGTCGGCGATGCTGTTGGAAGCGCACTAGCCAAGTAGGAGGCAGACCAAAAGAGGCACTGATAAACCCGCAAGTCCCCTCAGGCCTGCGCAATTTGATCATTTTTGCGACGCAAAAACTGGGGGGAGTAGCTGTGGGGACTCACTGGTATGAGGAAAAGGAGCTCAGACCCCTTGACGACAGTTGCCGCATCAAAGGGCAGGCAAATAATAGTCCTCGTGATGTTAAACATACAAATTACATTTGATCGTAATTACCTGTATATACTTGCAGGTAATGTACGAGTACCGAATCGTGACACAATAAGATGATGTCACGATTTGTACACAAACCAGCCAGCCATCTCTTATCTCCATAGGGGATGATGCGACCTGGTCGTTCTCACCAACGTACGTATTATCTTATGTACGTGTGTTTGTGTGCGTGTAAATAAGGTGTATATAAACCACCCAAATCGGCTCTAAAATTGCCAGTGTTCGGTCTGGTTCTGGCTTACTCGTACTTACATACAAAGTGGCTGAACACGCTTAAATTCTGTAGAATTTCCTTCTAGTGAGAATATCTCTCACGACAAGGTATTCCACAGTCATTATAGAAGGTCTAAATTATTTTTAGCTAAAATTAAAAAAATGCATCAGCACGAAAATGAGTTTAGTATTATTAGGCTGAGAAATTCTCATATGTACGAACTCATAGTCTTCATCTATATCTATACTCTATACCAATATCTATATGTAACGGTATAGTTGTTACAAATAAACACAATAGTAGTTTAAGAGTATATTATTATAAAAAGGTGAACAGATTATTACAAGAGTGTGAACAACGTAAGAGTACTAATGAATTAATAATTGAAGTACAATTAAGTGAATAATATACAGAACATTAGACTATTTATAAGGGTGAAGTTCGAGTGATTTGAATTGGGTATTGTGGGAGATATGAATATGATTGGTTGTTTGAGGAAAACGTATTTTAGGTAAAACCAATGAAATTAAAAGGAAATGACAAAAGTAGGAGTGTTTAAGAAATTAATAATAATTGGAATTATTGCAAGGTATCGAAATATATTCGTAGAAAAGATGACATCATGGAATATAGACGAAAACAGTTTATGGTATACCGGAGGTGATGTCATCAGACAAGTAAAGACTTGAAAGACAAGTTTGAACTAGTCTTAAATGACGTGAATGAAAGGAAGTGTAAATAGACGGAAATATGAAGAATAATGTGGGAAAATACTAATTAATAAAGTACGAGAATATTTTGAAATAATAAGTATGAAAATATTATTACACTATATAAAGACTAAAATTTGGAAAAGTAAATGTTAAGGGTAATCTCAGAATCTACCAAACCAATGTTGATGAATTTTTGTACGTGCATTCTTCATGAACCTAGAAAGGTGTTCTAAGCATAGTTTAATTATTTTATCGCTTAAGAAAACTTTTTTTTAAAAGAAAAGTTGATAAAGGCTGGATTAATAGAGCCATGTGTGTAAATAAAGTGAACAGAAGAAAAACATGCAAAGTTATTAGTGCTTCATTTATGGTAGTGCTCTCTTCCTAATTCTTAAATTTCAAAGTCCTAATCGAATATACAAGCCATTTCACACTCAGAAAAAGTAGGTCCATTCATCAAATTTAGTTCCATAAATCACTACCGTAGCGCACATTCTATGGAGTGTTCCCTTTAATTCTGCATTAATTACATTGCAACCGAAATTTTGAAAACAATTGCGAGAGAACCGTTGCTGTTAGAAAACTGTAATTTTTCAGAGACATTGCCACATATTAGCTCGATATTATGTAAAAATTTAATCGAAATGGTACGTAGGGTGGGAATTTTTACGTTTTTTACAGACAGGGGGCCTCCCTTTTTTTTGTGGACATAAGGGGGCCTCAGGATCGAATGTTTTAGTGATAACATCGTCCAAAAATCTTGCCGACTTTTTTAATGTTTTCTGTTATGAATTATTTGTTTCACATTTTTCGACAGATTCTTCCGTTTTTGTTTTGGGAATCTGTCTGGATATTTTCTATGTTTTCCTTCTGCAACCTTTTTATTCTTTTATCGTCACTTACCAAGTATGCAGGCTTCAATCTGTCGATTGAAATAGTTTGAGGTTCGCCTGCAATGAGTATCACAAAGTTTTTTTTAATCTCGTGATACTACTTTGTAAGGACCGGCGTATGGTTTCTCCAGGGCAGATCTCATTTTTTCGTCTCTAACAAATATGTGTGAGGTATTGGCCAAGTGTTTCGAGATGTAAATCTTGGGCTGGCCATGGCGAGTTGCCTGTTTTAGGAAATTATTGGCATCATTTCTTATGTTTTGTACCATTATTTTGGGGCTAACTTCCTTCGATTCTGTGAGGAAGTCCCCTGGAAGGTGTAGCTCTTCGCCGAACGCTAATTGCGCTGCAGAGTGACCTGTATCAGTTTGTAGGGCAGATCGAAGACCTAGGAGGATGGTAGGAAGTACTTCCACCCATCTCTTGGTATCATGAGACATGATAGAGGCTTTGAGAGCTCTATGCCATCTCTCTATTTTGCCATTGGCTTGAGGATGGTAAGCTGTGGTATGACTGTGTTGAACACCAAGCTTATTAGACAGCTCTTTAAAGAGCGAGCTCTCAAATTGGCGACCTTGATCCGTAATTATGACTTCTGGTACACCATACCTCACAATCCAGGTATCGTATAACCTTGCAGCTACTGTGGGAGCTGACATCTCGTGTAGAGGGATTGCTTCTGGCCATCGTGTTGCCCTGTCTATTATCGTCAACAGGTATCTGTGTCCTTGAGATGGTGAAAATGGGCCTACCAAGTCCATATGTACAGTTTTAAACCACTCTGTTTGTTTGAAGGATTTGAGGGGCGAGCGAGTGTGTCTTCCTACTTTGGATTCTTGACAGTTCAGGCAACTGCGAGCCCATTTGTTGCAGTCAGACTTTATTGGTGGCCATACAAACCTTGTTGAAATTAATTTAGCACTACATTTTGGCCCAGCATGTGACAGATTATGTACACTGTTGAAAGCCAACCTGTGATATTTTACTGGTAGAAATGGCCTATTCTTACCTGTACTGATGTCACATGTTAATAAAACATCAGTACCGGGAATTTTTCGCTGTCTCAATTTGAGAGTAGTATCATCGTTCGATAACAACTCTTGCAATTCTGCATCCTTAAGCTGTGCTTTAGCTATTTCAGCATAAGTTAATTGGACAGGAGCTGAGATGGCTTCAATTTTACTCAATGCATCAGCTGGAGTGTTAAGTTCTCCACTTATATACTGGATGTCGGTAGTAAATTGACCAATATAGTCTAATTGTCGTGCTCTTATCGGCGATGCCGGTTCTGCTTTTTGTGCGAAGGCATATGTTAGGGGTTTATGGTCAGTATACACAGAAAAACATCTACCCTCTAATTGGTGCCTGAAATGCTTCAACGCAGCCAAAATTCCGAGCAATTCCCTATCGTATGTGCTATAGTTCTTTTCTGCTGCCTCGAGAAGAAAGCTAGCAGGTAAATTCTTGTTGTCTTTATCCAATTGGTACAGGGTTGCACCAATAGCAAAATCTGATGCATCGGTACTCACGCATAACGGCAGACTTTTGTCTGGATGAGCCAATAGAGTTGCATTTGCCAGTATATCTTTTATTTTCTCAAAAGCCTGTTCGGCTTCTTCATTCCATTCGAGTGGAGTTTTGTCTTTCTTTTTACTTGTCTTAATTAGTGCAAACAGCTTACTTTGTTCGGCTGCTGCATTCTTCATGCAACGTCTACAGAAGTTCACCATCCCCAAGAAACATCTGAGTTCAGCGTCATTTGAGGGTTTTGGGAAGTTCAGTATTGGCTCTACTTTGGTCTTAAAGGGGGAAATGCCTTCGGTCGAGACTTTGTAGCCGAGGAAGTCAATTTCGGCCTGTGCATATAAGCTTTTGCCTACGTTGATAGTAATCCCGGTAGCGTGCATACACTGTATGACGGCTCTTACATTCTCCTCGTGCTGTTGCTCACCGCCTTCAGAGCAAATGCAGATATCATCCAAGTATGCATATGCAAACGGCAATTCCCTACACAGTCCGTTGATAAATCTCTGGAAAGTTTGTGCTGAGTTGCGAAGTCCAAATGGCATTCGAAGGTATTCGAATAGTCCAAAGTGGGTTATAACCGCTGTCTTTGGTATGTCCAGGTCAGCCATAGGAATTTGGAGGAATGCCCAGTTGATGTCAATTTTGGTGAACATTGTTTTACCCTTCATGTTCGTCTTCAAGTCCATTATATTAGGGACTGGGTAGCGATCAGGAACTGTTATGGCATTTAAGGCCCTGTAGTCTCCAACAATTCGCCACTCTCCACTTGCTTTTTTGGTCATGTGGGTAGGGGAGCTCCATGAGCTTTTTGTGGGGTGACATACGCCCTCCTCAATGATGCGATTAAAGTACTCCCATGCCACTTTGAGTTTGTCAGGAAGTAACCTTCGTGCTCTAGTATGGCAAGGCTGTCCTTTGGTTTCTATGTAATGAACCGTATCGTGTTTGTATGTAGGATGCCTGCGAATTGATGGTTGAGTGACTCCAGAATAGTCAGACAGGATCCGTAAGAGTTGTCCGTTGACTTTTGTACAGCTGGATATATTTGTGTCCAGTCTGTAAGCATGCGTTTTGCCATCCACACAATTTTTAGTTTCACTATTGATCAGTTTGCTGTGTTTGAGGTCAATGATCAGGCCATAATGTGCAAGAAAATCTGCATCCAGGATTGGGTTTGGAACATCAGCAACCGTGAAGGACCACGTCATATTTTCCTTAAGTACGATGTCAACTTTGCTGGTCTCAAGTCCGTAAGCTGGAAGGTTTTGACCATTCACAGTACGGAGATAGTATTTTGGAGGAAGTACTTTTTGGTTTTTATTTACTGGCAATATACTCAAGTCTGCACCTGAGTCTATTAAGTACCATCTCCTATTAGTCCTGTCCTTTACGAACAGGCGGCATGAGTGTTTTTCCGAGGGGTCTTTGGCCGCATAGATGACCCCTTGTTCTAGTTTGACGCTTCCTTGTTGTAGGATTTACCCCACCATTTGCACCTGCTGTTGCATTTGGTGGTTTCTGCGCCAAACTGGTTGTGAAAGAAACAACTTTTATCATCCCAATTTCGAGAATGGGTTTTGGGAGATGATGTTCTAGGGGGAGTTGAACTCTGACCCCTGTTACTGGAACTAGATCTGTGGTTTCCGGACCGGACTGTCATCCTCTGCTATTGCTACTGTTGTTGTTGTTGCTTCTTGATTTAGATCGTTGTCGCCAGCTACTATTGGGTTTCGTCGAGCTTTGGCTTTTGTTCCTTTTTACCTCATCAGTCAACTGAGCTATTTGGGCTCGAAGTTGGGTGAGTTCTCCAGTCTCTGCAGATACTGCACTGACCACCGGCTTTGACCTGGTGTATTCGAGCGCATTATCTGCTGATTTCGAAAGGAAGTCCAAGTAAGCGGATGTATTGATCACAGTCAAACCTTTGGCGGCTAGGCATTGCACAACTCTTTGTGGAAGTTTTTTGCAAAATTGATTGCCTATGACAGAAGGGGCTACTATATTATCTGCCTTCTGCCTTAATTTTGCCATGAATATCGAGGGTTTGTCGTCCCCCATCTTCATACCACCCATCACATCATCAATGATTTGGTTCTTTGTTTTTCCAAATACATTTTTTATTTTCTTGACAAACCAGGCATATTTGTGATCTTCTGTCAATGGGCATTCCATGATGTCTGGAATGTGGCGGATTATCTGCGGAGGCATGCCTCCACAGATGTGTAGATACCACTGGTTCAGTGTAATGTTTTCTGTCTTGAACCTGCCTTCTAATAGAGTCAACCATAAGTCTACCTTGTTGAGCAGAAATTCCGGGATCTCTATCCACCGTCTGTAGAAGTTGGGGTTCTGCCCTGGCTGCAATTGCAAAAGTTGCATAATATGCGCCAAGACTTCGGGTGTCAGCTGTGGCTGACTACATCCTCCCTGCGATGGTTGTGGGTTTTTGGTTGGTGGTGGAACCATTGCTATGTCTTTCTGATGACAAGCGTATTCCACAGAACTACTTCCTTCCTTGCTGGTTGAAAACACTAGCTCCTGTGTTTGTAGGACACGTGTTTTTGGGTCAGAACTTTGGCTTAAAGTTCGACCACTTCTCAATGTTTTAACTGAGAGTTCTTCTTTATTTATTGCAGTTCCCAGTCGTGCTAATTCTGGGTGTTGAGGGCCTTCTTCAGTATTTGGTAAATTTTTAGAGTGTCGAGTCGAAGTCGGGGGGTTGGGGGATGAGTCCAACCTCCTTCCTCCAGGTCTACTGTCTTGTTTCTCCTTGTTTATATATTTTAAGGAGAGGGGTATAAGTTCCCACTTCAGCAGACTCTACTTCGACGACCTAAAAGGTGTCTTAGTCTGCAAAAAAATTTTATTTGCCGAGCAAGCGAGTATCTTGCCAGTGCACCGCGCCAAATTTTTGTAATAGCGCAACACGCCTCTAGACACCTCACAACGTAGCCAAAAATCACGTCGAGGTCACCACTGTGGAATACCTTGTCGTAAGAGATATTCTCACCAGAAGGAAATTCAACAGAATTTAAGCGTGTTCAGCCACTTTGTACACATGTACGGGTAAGCCAAAACCAAGGCAACACTGGCGATTTTAGAGCCAGTTCGGGTGGTTTATATACGGCTTATTTACACGCACACAAACACACGTACGTAAGATAATACGTACGTCGGTGAGGGCGGCCAGGTCACATCATCCCCTATCGTGATAAGAGATGGCTGGCTGGTTCGTGTACGGATCGTGACATTGTTTGGTGATGTCACGATTCGGTACTCGTACATTACCTGCATGTACTTGCAGGTAATTACGATCGAACTTATTTTGTGTAGTTTAACGTCACAAGGACGATTATTAGCCTGCCCTTTGGGGCGGCGACTGTCGTTGAGGGGTCCGTGCCCCTTTACCTCATACCATTGAGTCCCCTTAGCGGTAAGAGGAAGAAGGTGATGCCCAAAAAAAGAAATCAAATTTTTTTACCTAGATGTGATTCGAGGTGGCCCATTGCCAGTGAAAAATTTAACACATGATTGAAAAAAAAAAACATGTTATAATTTGAAAAAAATAAAAATGATTTCAAAAATGAAGACGAAAAATAAATAATCTTGCCGACATAAATAGCGAATGCCAGTTGAATGGAGCAGTAGAAAAAAATTACATTGAATGCATTAAAATTGGCTGCTCCATGAAAAAAATAAAGAGAGGGAGATAAATAATGATGAGAGATGGTACCTACGTACACAAATGTGAGAAACATAGCCACTGCCGAGGAGAAAACAACGGTGTAAGGGAAAATAAAAAGTCAATAAAAAAATAAGTTAAATGGAGGGAAGAAAAATGTTCCACTTGAACCAACCTAGGCCAGGTGGTTAGCCTAGCCAGGATTCTCACGGCCAATTTATTATTTGGGAATTAATTTTTAATTTAATTTAATTTTTAAAATGCGTCCTCGGACGTTGGAATAATTTGAGAGTTTTAAATTTTTAAGATTTTATTATTATTAGGTGATAATCGGCCATACTTGTCAACTTGTCTGTCAATACTCTGTTAATGAAATCATTACTGAACTTGAATCGTACATTGTGTAAGCTTTTTTAGTCTTCTTTCAATTTTGTTCCGATAATTTTTCGCTCAGATGAAAATTATGCGAAACTAACATAATTTTTGTCCATTATCCATTTGATTTGCATAACTTCAACCTAAACTGCAATAATTTTCACTCGATAACAAAATTATCTCGGCAGTAATTTATACTAAAACATCAAAATAGATGGGGAGCTGGGGTGAAATGAGTACAATCTTATATATGAATGCAAAGTTTGTGGATTTTTATGACGATAATACAAGCTCCGCATAATTGATTAAGTACGAGGATTCTTGTCCTAAACTCAATACCAGAAATTCAGTATTCTCTCATTCACCAAATTCAATCTTTCGTGGCTTTTAGTAGTTTCCAAAATTTGAGTTGTGTAACAAAGCACTACATAGCGAAGTGAAAATGATAAATTAAAAAAAATCAATAAAACAGCTTCTCAAAAAAAA